>OX465198.1:9928316-10192997 GCA_949987655.1 Polymixis flavicincta | reverse complement strand
AATATGTAGTGAAGCATAAGGTTCATGTTCAATTGGGAAAATTTGACAGTTTGAGGTAACTTGATGTGCTGGCGTCTGTACACACCCCAACACAAATTCGGATATCTTCACTTACTAATTAAATAACAGTCATCATCATCATCATCATAATTTGAGCCGGTAAACGTCCACTGCTGGACATAGGCCTCCCCCAATTTGGGGGGGCTTGCCATAATCGCCACTCTTGGTAGGCGGGTTGGCGATCGCAGTATGGTGGTAAAATGCATAGAGAACGCTGGTGCCCATTCTCTAGTAAGTCTCTTAGTCGCCTTCTACGACACCCACGGGAAGAGATGGGATGATGCTATTCTTTACGTCCGGCACCACACGGTACAACAGTGCCAACACAAATAACAGTGTCAAGAAGTTATTTTACCATCATCAACACACACTAAGCAGAAAAAATACGTATTGAAGCTAACTCAAAAACCTCGAATCAGAACGTAACCAAATTTTTATGGGACCACTCGTTATGTATACCTTTTCAAACAATAGAAGAATTTTTCAAGTCGATTTATAAATGACGGTGTTCTGAGGTAAATAACCTAAACTTCTCCTTTTTTGGAAGTCGGTTAAAAATAAGATGAAATCATTTATAATATACGCCATCTACAATTTCACTCTACACACAGTAAAAAACAGTACTTACTTATTGATCAAATTGATAATAGGTAGATGTTCATTTCAACTCATTTGTCTCTCATTTTTTTCTTTCTATCTATCCAAAATAAAACAATCGCGCTTTTTATTTATATTTTGAAATAACGCAAAAGTTACTAGTAACCTATGCTTTTTCATTGTCGTTTTTAAAAGCGTTTGTGTGATTTCTGACAATCAATTAATTGTAATAAATAGGTACATTCATTTGTTTTTTGTCTTATGTAGAACTTTATCCGGGTAAGTATCTATTCAATTGGAGTTAGTAAATAAAAAGATGTCAATGCTCATTAAAAAAAGAGAAGATCAGTAAGAGACCTAACCATAGATTTTCCGCGACATTAATTCCAGCCAGTAACTGCTCACTCACTCAAATTGGCCGGACTTTGCGGAAGCAACTGTAAATCGTATAAAATCTTCCGCAATTCAGACTAAACTAGATGTCTGCGGCTGCAATTGTTAACTGTTATCTAAATATAACTATTCTTGGACGCGTAAAATAGTTACAGGAACAATATTTTATTTTTTCCAGCTTTTTATTAAATCCTTGAAAATACTTGTCACAGATGATGTGAGTTGAGTACATTCTATGGCCCAATTAAAGTACATACTAATTCCATGCATTGATTAAATTATAAATTTAATAGTGATAGGGCGTGGTCTGGTGGTAATATTGGATTCCAATGACAAACTATTGATATGTCTTCTAAACAAGCGAAACCCTGCAACCTAATAAACTATTAATTCCTTGGGTTCTATTTAGAAAAACCCATAAGCGCCAGCCAAGCAATTCTGAAGATTACCGCACACATACACGCATTTTCGTGCTGACCTACAAATTGTTACTTTCAACCAACATGGCGCTAATTTAATATAACAGCCAATTGTGAAACGATTAGGCCAATTGACTTCGAATTACGGCTTTTAAAAATAAGAAACGAATGTGAGGTAATTTTTGTAAGAGTTACACACATTTAGACATGCGTGTGTGCTGTATAACACAAGAAACAAAAAATATGTTATTCAATATTCATCATTTCAATAGAGAAAGCATTATTTCTTTAAACAGGTATTTCAAATGATTTGTAGAAGAAAAGAAAGTATGATTTGAGAAAGATGACAGAATTTTTGCAAGTAGGTACGTACGTAGTCCTTTTGACATATTTGGTTTTTTGACACTTTTCAAAAAGCTGCACTACGTAGTTTTACTTGTGCTTGTACAAATATCTTCACTGGAAAAAACTGACATTATGTGATAACGTCAGTAAGAGCGAGTTCGACCATAAACTTGGGTTTTTTTTTTTTTTTTTTTTTTTTTTTTTTTTTTGGGTGGGAAATCATCAAATAACTTCTCCCGCTCTGGGTGGAGCAGGAGGGCGTGTCAGACTTTTACTGACTAAAACCCACCCGTGTTCCTTCAGTAGCCCTTAAGCCAGGGGCTGTGGTGTCTCTTTCGAACGAACCCGCACCCCTGACAGGCATCGGCCCTTGCGGGCCCCATCATTTTTGTGCTGACATCTCTTTGAGGCGCGCGTGGAACACAACGCGCCGTCGACTTGGGCTTGGTCCTTACCGGACAGCGAGCTACCCATTACTCGCCGTCCGCAAGCCCATGCCTACGGTGGCCGGAAATCGGCCTGGGATTCCCGACGCCCAGGGCGTCTCCGTATCCTGCGGCGGACCATAAACTTGGGTATTATCCTGATTTTGAATTATTGACAGTAGATTTTCCATACAAAAACTGTCAGATGTCAAATACTTATTTGCAGAATAACAAAGGTTATGAGGTATATATTAAGTTAGGTCGAATTTGCCCATATTAAAAACACATCCGTCAGTTAATTGCAGTGGATTAATAAATTCGACCGCAACCAAGAAAAAAGTTAATGAGATTAACATTCGGGCAGTTCATTTATTAGTTAGTTAGTTCCATAAAAATGCTTCACCTGTCAAAAATATATCTTTCCCAACTCAAATCTTGATCCATTCGTAAGTTAACTAGCTTTACCGTTTTAAGAGCAAAAAAAGATATAGCCATACAATTTTTTTTATATGTAAGTTATTCACCTGAAGCTGCTGCTGCTGTGCTTCAGCACATGAGTAGTTATCAAATGGAGGATGCAAAACTAAGTTTATGCTAATGGATGGCGAACAAGCAGGCTTCCCTCGCTCACCTGCACTCTAATTACATAACACACCATCAATCAGACTCTGAATCATTTTGATAGACACTGCTAATCCAATGGTCTACATGTTCGAAAAAAAAATCTGCTCAACAACGTGAATAACACAGTGGATATTGTTGAACTGTCAAAATAGAGACTATTCCTACTGTTATTTTGTTACTCAATTACCCTTCTGATCTAAGTGGTCACCGCCATCTATTGACATTCACAATACCAGAGATAGTTTAGGCGCGTTGCCATGTTTTTTATTTTATTTTTATTTTTATTCAAAAGGAACAACAGAGACAAAGCCTTAAAATTTTCATGTACACACGGCTACACATCAAGCTTATACTTTTCTAGTTTACGCTTATCTCGTACTGTACGGAAATCCTATTCAATGCGAGATCAGCTTATACTGGAAATGTACAGCTTGTTGTGTAGCGATGTGAACATGTGCTGTAATATAGCAATATTGTTTTGCAACAGTAGTGCTATTCTGTAACAATGTCACCGTAAAAATTTGGGTGAAGTGAGCTGCTAAGGATTGACAAAGCATTACTTTTACAATCATAATCGTTTCTTTTTTCCAACCAATTTGAGTATCTGACTGAATTTCTGTATTGCTGTTTTATTTAAAACAACCTTAAATCGTATTCGCTTAGACACCGAACTAATAGGATTAAAATAATGTTAAAGGATCAATAGAATAAGCATTAAAACTAAGATTAAAATCTCAAATAAGATATTAATATCACTTGGACAATTCTAGCGTCAGTTTCAAGTCATGGATAACTCACTCCACTCCACTCCTCGTACGTTGAGATTGTTGCAGAATCGACATACAGAAATAGGCATGGTGGCAATGTTTCCTTGGACGAGGTTATTCACGAAGAATTCTACTACTTTATCCCCTATAGTCAGAGACAGAACAATTAAAAAAAATCCTCAGTAAAGCTACAAAATCGGAGCAGCGCGATTGAGGCTTGGTCTCTGTACAACTATCTACTCATGTGCCTGTATTGTAATGTCTGTACTCTGTACCTACATAATGTAAACGTCACGCGAATTACCTCACAATGGGTTCGTTGAACTCAGGTAATAAAACTTACGTTATTTTACGTAAGTTTTAAGACGGATTTTGTAAAGTCGCCAGCAGGTCAAGTTATCCCAAACTGTCAAATTTTCCCGATTGAACATATACCTTAATCCTTTGTAATAAAGTTGAAAAACTATCAAAAAAAATTGACAGATTGGGGTAGCTTGATGTGCTGGCCTCTGTACTAAGCGAAAAGTCGTGGGAGACTATGATTAGATTGTAATTATTTATTACTCTCTCTCTCTTTGCTTTTCGCTCTATCTAATAACTGTGAGGTAAGTACGTACCTTCCTAACACACATAACCACGATCATTGCGTCATTTACGTTGTTGAGCTGACAATTTTTTTCGTCATATAAAGCAATGGATTAGGAATTCTCTTCAAAATCCTTGTATTGTGGTTGAATTATAGTGCGAATAAAACGTGCGGGAAGTTTTCCAGACGCTGCTCAACCCAACTATTTCCTGCGAAGACGGAGGCGGCGCACGTGAGGGAGAGGCAGTACATGCGCCCTCACGGCCTTAGTCGTCGCAGGAGACGGCCTTTGCGTCGGGAATCCCAGGCTGATTCACGGCCACCGTAGGCGTGGGCTTGCGGACGGCGAGTAATGGGTAGCTCGCTGTCCGGTAAGGACCAGGCCCAAGTCGACGGCGCGTTGTGTTTCACGCGCGCCTCAAAGAAATGTCAGCACAAACCGATGGCCCGCCAGGGCCGATGCCTGCCAGGGGTGCGGGTTGTTCGAAAGAGATACCACCGCCCCGGTCACACAGGCCACTGAGGGAACACGGGTGGGTTTTAGTCAGTAAAAGTCTGACACGCCCTCCTGCTCCACTCAGAGCGGGATAAGTTAATTGATGATTTCCCACCCAAAAAAAAACCCAACTGGATCCTCCTGTCGGCTTCTTTCTCGAAGTTGTGTCTACCAAGCTGAAAGACTTTCTCTAGGTAGACGTAGGTACTCCTTCACAACTTCGAGAAGCGACACCTCGATGTGAATTTCGTTCACTGTTCAGAAAGAACGCAAAGTGCTTTAAGAATTTTTAATTATGTATTCTGGGGGACAATGACACTTAATTCGCCATTCAAGGTATACATGAGATAATCAATTAAGTATTTTATAAAAATACAATTCATAGACAATGACGAAGCGTATTTGTGGTGGGAATTTATTTGAACAATGAAATTTTAAATAGCAATACCTACACTTTCGAAGATGGCAGAAAAAGATTACGTGTTTTCGTAATGAAACTATCAATATTGTGTAATGAAGTAATGACTATTTGGATGTCTCACGCTTTGAGTGAGAAAAAACAATTGATGATGTTGCAACTGAAATAAATTGATCACTTTCCTCGCTGTTCTAATCATCATCATCATTTAAGACTTCACCCACTGCTGAGCCAATCCCTACGCTCTTGTGCCAGTCTCATCCATTTTGCTCGTGATGACAACAATGTCATCCACCCATCCTTTTTTTTTTTTTTTTGAGGATGGGAAATCATCAATAACTTCTTCCGCTCTGCATGGAGCAGGAGGGCGTGTCAGACTTTTAGTGACTAAAACCTATTGTCTGTGTGCTAGGGTTCACGGTATCTCTTTCGAACAACCCGCACCCCTGGCGGCATCGGCCCTTGCGGACCCCACCAATTGGTGCTAACAACTCTTTGAGGCGCGCGTGGAAAACAACGCGCCGTCGACCCGGGCTTGGTCTTTACCGGACAGCGAGCTAACCATTACTCGTCGTCTGCAAGCCCGCGCCTGCGGTGGCCGGGAATCAGCCTGGGATTCCCGACGCCCAGGGCGCCTCCTGCGGCGGCTAGGGCCGTGAGGGCGCATATACTGCCTCTCCCTCACATGCGCCGCCTCCCTTTTCGCGAGCATCACCACTGCTTCGCAGAAGGAGGTGTCGGCTACTCATGCACTGTCGCTCCGTACCATGACCTGGACCAGGGCCGGACGCGAGAGATCGCTGCCGCCGATCGCCTTCACGAGGACACGACGGTGCTCCGCCCAAGCCGGGCTGACCTCCACCATGTCCTCAGGAAGATCTACGCAGTAGAAACAACCGGGCGTTTCCTCCCGCCTTATGCGATACAGGAACCTCCCGAAACAGCCGTGGACCTGCGTCATGTGGAAGGTGAAGATGCCATGGCGCCTCTCAATCCACTCCTCAAAGAGGGGACTTACCGCCGCAATCGTGGCCTGGCCAATCCTTTTCCAGTCCTTAGGCGCCACTCTGGTAAAACCCTACATCTGTTTGTCATCAGTGCCCTGCGGTTCTCATCATCATCAGCCTATAATGTTCCTGGGCACGCCACGATTGCGGCGGTAAGTCCCCTCTTTGAGGAGTGGTTTGAGAGGCGGCATGGCGTCCTCACCTTCCGCCTGACGCAGGTCCTCACCGGACACGGTTGTTTCGGGAGGTTCCTGTTTCGGATAGGGCGGGAGGAAACGCCCGGGTGTTTCCACTGCGAAGATCGCCCTGAGGACACGGTGGAGCACACGGTGGCGGTCTGCCCTGCTTGGGCGGAGCACCGCCGTGTCCTCGTGGAGGCGATCGGCGGCGGCGATCTCTCGCGTCCGGCCCTGGCCCAGGCCATGGTACGGAGCGAGAGGGCATGGGGAGCCGTCACCTCCTTCAGCGAAGCAGTGATGCTCGCGAAGAGGGAGGCGGCGCACGTGAGGGAGAGGCAGCATATGCGCCCTCGCGACCCCAGCCGCCGCAGGATACGGAGACGCCCTGGGCGTCGGGAATCCCAGGCCGATTTCCGGCCACCGTAGGCATGGGCTTGCGGACGGCGAGTAATGGGTAGCTCGCTGTCCGGTAAGGACCAAGCCCAAGTCGACGGCGCGTTGTGTTCCACGCGCGCCTCAAAGAGATGTCAGCACAAATAGTGATGGGGCCCGCAAGGGCCGATGCCTGCCAGGGGTGCGGGTTTGTTCGAAAGAGACACCACAGCCCCTGGCTTAAGGGCTACTGAAGGAACACGGGTGGGTTTTAGTCAGTAAAAGTCTGACACGCCCTCCTGCTCCACCCAGAGCGGGAGAAGTTATTTGATGATTTCCCACCCAAAAAAAAAAAAAAAAAAAAAAGCCTATAATGTTCCCACTGCTCGGACACAGGGAGTGGGCCGTAATCCACCACGCGGGCCCGCACCGGGTTGGTGCGGTTCTCATAAACCCGTAATAATCTGGTTTGATACATCTTATCGTAGGTAATTTAAAAAAATCTGTCAGGTATCTGTCACCGTAAAATTATTATCATCGTTATTTTATAAATCGTATCTTTCGAGATTATAACCTATTGAAAATTTGTGTACTGCAAAAACCATTTACCGTTTAATTAGTTTTTGATAATTTATAATTTCGCGACCGACTAATTGTGAGCTCGTATCAAATTTGCATGTGACAGATCGCGCGAAGAAGTAGTCGGTCACAGTATTTTTTTTTTGTTTTTTTTTTTTTTTTTCTGTTTTGGTTTCGCACGGTTTGTGCATTTAGCCAGTGTCAAGTAATTTTAATTTTCAATCAAGTAAATGGCCCGATATCAGGCATGAAGTTACAAAAAAGTCATAGTAGTAACTTTACAACAACCTATTAGGAGTTTTTGGGGAGGACACGAAAAGTCCATGTTAGTCACTTATTTTCACCTTTACTACACTTGTGCACTCATACGTAATTAAATTGAATAATTCACTACCAAAATTATACAATTAGCTATTTCACGAAATTTCATGAAAATGAAAATTCGTGCGACATGTTCCAACGCAATCCCGCCAAAAACTCCGGTCACAGTTCTAACTTTATCTAGCCCCTGGCCCAGGGATGGCGAACCAATGGTATGCGTGCCAATAATGGCACGCGACACAATACTTTGAGCACGTCACTGGTCACCAAATTCATTATGTACTACGAAACAAAGTGTGAAGTAGGTATTAGATGACGAGCGAACGCGAGTGATCCCTACGTTATGAAATGTTCCTGGGTTTTTGCAGACATATGCCAGCACTTAAATAAATAATTTAAACATGAAGCTTCCAGGCATAAATAAAACAATATCGTCATGATAGATCTCATTCGCGCTTTTGAACCTAAACTGCAAGTTTTGAGGAACGATATTTTCACAAGTTTTTTCCAAGTTAAAAAAATATTTCAACGATTTAGAAATATATGAGAAACTAGGCGAAGACCAAGTTACTGAAGAATTTATTTCTGTGATTGATTCTTCAATTAAGGATTTTTAAATTAAAATTATTTGATGGCACGTCCATGACCTCATTAAACATTTCTTTAGAAACATGGCACGTTGATACGTAAAGGTTCGCCATCCCTGCCCTAGCCCATTTGGTCAGGGTGCTTAGCTTAGTTACTGCGACAAATTCGGCTACCGCCAAGACCGACAAATCAGGGACGGTTAACACGACAGTCAGGCACAATTTCACCGGTGATTAAATCGAACAAATTGTGAACACTGTCGGTAATTGCAGGTTGGTTTTCAATTTGACGGTTTGACATGGATAGATTAAAAACTATAGAAAAATGTATATATTTCGTTAAACATATTATTGTAAGCAGGATATCGATAGCTTACAATCTCACGAGATATATTAAATACTAACGGTGTCATTAATCCTAAGGAGATTTTTTTTACTATTATATCCTAACTCTATTATTACGAGTCAATTTGACGGATTCAAAACTCATCGTAATTTTGACATTGACAGGCTATAATTTTGAATGCCTTTGCAAGCAACGCCATATTTATTATGTCAAAATCGTAATATTTTGGTCATTCTGCATTATGTGTCTCTGTCTTCATTTGTGCATTGTTTAATAAGCCTCAGAGGACAAATCAGTTTAACGAAGTAATAGACGAGCAAATTTGATGTTGTAGACTAGATTTCTTGCTTTTAAAATCGTGTTACACTTTCATAAAAAGAACTAGAAAGCAGCTATAAACATTTAAATGTAACGGTCAATTAGAACAATCGATCGATGATCGTATGCAATGAGGAATCGATAGATATCGCTCGATTGCGTAAAACATTTCATTTCAATCACTTCCTGTATTGCGCAAGTATTGAATAGCTAAAATGGCGACTAGAATAATGTTTCTTTGGGATATTGTCGTGTGGTTTTGATAAATACAGATACAGGTTACATCTATGTCATAATAGTGAGATTATAGCCACTTTTCTCATTAGTATGCAAAACATACGAATTTTAATTAGTGCTTTGGTGTATATCCAGTTCTAACTAAGGTTTTCTTGATTTCGAGAAGCCAAACCCCGGTTTCAGAAAGGCAGTTCCAACGTTTTTGTTTTATCATGGTCTCAAACTTTTGGATTATCTTTTCTATGAAAGAAGAAAGTTTTAAACAAGGAAAAAGTAATAAAAACTACCAATGCTTTGATTTAATAATGAAAAATTAAATCTTAGTAGAAAGTGAACTTAAATAATCTTATAAATAATTAACCGTAAAGTGTTGTGACATGCTATTTTTTATCGATAGTTTTTAAAATTAGATTGTAATCGATTATTAATTTACAGAGCCAGGCAGTCCAGTCTCCGAAAAAAAAAATTAAAACGATCCGCTATGGTCATAATTAGTTCAGTCGAAGGCAGGCAGTTATTTATGATGGGAAAAATGTATTTTTCAAAGTAACGAGTTCTGTCCTATGGCTTGGATGTGAATGAGATAAAATCTACCTATGGCTCTTGTCCCACAGCCTACGAGAAACCGACTAGTTATCAACGATTTTCTCGCTCAAGAAACGTAGAATAGATCCTTTGTAAGTAAAATAGACACATAATTGTTGATCGCTGGGCGACAAGAGCTATCAAAGAGGGTACTCGCTTAGCGATGCTCGCTTGGCGGACAGAACACTCGCCGAGATTCTTACTCTTGGTACAAACGCATACCAGCGAGATACTCGTTTTTACTTACTTACTAGCTCCACTTGCTTCTAGTCAATCGCCCTTCCGCCGCAGCGGTGGGCCTATAATAATTTAATAACTATACTTCTAGGCGAATTGTGTTGCTACAAGAAAATCTGTCAAATGTCATCTTAACTAATGCAACTATAAAACCACAAGCGCTACAAAATGGTTCAATTTTATTATAATACGAATTCCTTTACGTATCGGTACTCATCGCTCGCAGGTAACAGTAAAACTGATGAAGCATATAATATAACAATACAAGTATACTATCAATAGCCCGCTGCATATTTCCACGCATCGTATACAAATGTGCAAAGCATTATAAGTCGTAATACCGGATGAAAATGACAGTTCTTTAAATTAGTATCCGTTGTTTAATTAATACTGTTTGGGATATAGAGTCGATGTAGGGCCGCACGATCGAAGATTTGGGAAATTGTCGTACTCTTGCCGCGGCCGGTTCGCTGATGGGTGACTGGGATGTTGGGTGATGTGGAGGCTTCGTGTCTCTTGCACGAAGCATATGAACATGGTATAAAATACCTGCTTTTAACATGTACTAGACAAACATAACATGGCGATTCTAATAATATTATTATTAGAATCGATAATGTGTGCCCAGCTAAACAACTACGCGCGTATAGTCACATGATTATACACGGCAACAAAAATCGTGTAAGTACTCATATTTTACCGTCTTCATTCCTAATCTTTTTTTTTTTTTTTTTTTTTTTTTTTTTTTTTTTTTTTTTTTTTTTTTTTAAAAAAAACGTTGCCCCACACTAGGAATTTCTCCTGTATTGTGGGTGCGTTAACAAACATTTAAAGTCACATACTCAAACACCCAGACCCGGAACAACTACTTGTAGGTCACACAAATATTTGTTCCGTGCGGGAATCGAACTCGCGACACGCAGCGCAGCAGTCAATCGCATAACCACTGCGCCAACCGTGCCACTGTACACTGTATCCTTTGTCCTAAAATTGCTTTGGTAGCTTACGATCTAGGTGCAAAATACAAGGATCATCGATCCTTATGCAAAACATAGTGAAAAGGGAGTATTTATAGGGACTCAAACCAGTAATGGTAAAAAGAAACACAAATAACGGCAAATACGGTGATTATGGCAATATTCCTTCGTGAACATCGATTTAACAACCCAATGAATCCATCTCCCTAGCCTTTTCCAAACTATGTTGGAGTCTGTTTCTGATCTTACCAGATGTACCAGTTACGAATTTATATTGAAGCGACTACCTATGTGACCTCCACAACCTTGTTACTGAGTAATGCAATATCCCTTGGTAAGTCTGGTTATCAGACTTTCGGGCATCTGATTACCCATAACGACTTTCAAAGATCTACGAATGACAGCTGGGACTAACGGGTCAACCTTTCACCGCCCATGATGATACAATTAAAAGTAAAAAGGTATTTGCGTACAACACTTACATTCATCGTGTCATTTATGTTATCGGGCAGACAAATTTTTCAAACATTCGAAGTAATGGAAAAGTAATTTCCTCCAGAATCCTTGGAATACTGATTTTAAGTTTGTCACGCAATTGGGGTGCTGATGATTGCAACCTAAAAACGGACACGTGCATAATATGCTGATGTTCAACTTGTCTATGATTCACACAAGGTCTGGGATGTGCCAGAACTGGGTAAGGGCCCATAGGTCCATGGCCCCTGTTTCCAAATCTATAATCTTTTCTAATACTAGTACTTCTTGACAGGTTGGTCGAGACTATCCTCCCCATTAACAATGTAATTTGAAACCAATAATTTTTTTAAGAGTAACCATGGCCGTCCTAACCTACGGTGCTCAGACCTGGTCGCTCACCAAGTCGCTAAAGTTCCGCCTTGGGGTTTGCCAAAGAGCATTGGAGTGCAGCATTTTAGGCGTTAAACGAACCGACCGAATACGAAACACCACGCTGCGCTCCAAAACGGCAATCTTAGGCGTAGACAAAAAGGCTGCCAGGCTAAAATGGAACTGGCCGGGTCACACCAGTCGCATGCACAGTGACCGCTGGGCAATTGTCGCCACAGAGTCACAGTGGGTGCCTGAGGATGGACGACGCCGCCGTGGCCGGCCCAAGAAAAGGTGGCGTGAAGACCTAGACGCGTATTGCAAGGGCTGGATCGAGGAAGCCCTGGAAAAATCAAAAGTCATTTATTCAAACTAGGCTGAGAGTCAGCACTTTTCGAACGTCAAAATACATAAGACAGTCCCCCAAAAACGTCCACCCTTCGACACTTCCTAGTGCTTTAGCTGGGAAGAAGAAGTGGCGCAACAAACTCCTTGGAAGGATTAGGGGAAGGCCTTTGCTCAGCAGTGGGACAGTGTAGGCTAAATGAAAAAAAAACCATGGAGTTTATTTCCGATGCTTCTCCATAGAAAACGACCAACAGGAATAAGTGCCCAGGTTTATGTAACATAAAATATTTTTTGAACTTTTAACTTCGAAACATAAAGACAGCAGGACTCCTTTCCAACTGAACTTACTAAGTATTTCAATCGGCGCTTTAAATACAGGAAAAGTTTTTATCCAGTGCGCAAATTTTAACCATGAATTCAGCATATCATTCTAGAACCCCTAGAAATTTTTGCAGAATTTTTTCGCTGGATATACAAAAAAAAAAATATTGCTGTTCCATACATTTTGACCGCGTAGGTATTGCACTTTTCTATGAAACAGCTGATTCTTTTTTGTATAACCGGCGAAAAATTTCTGCGCAAGGGGTTCCAGAATGATATGCTGAAATCATGGTTACAATTTGCGCACTGGATAAAAACTTACCCTGTATAATACGATTCGCAGTTGAACATATTCAATCTTAATACTTTTCTTACAGTTATTACGATTGTATGTATGTGTATAAGAAGTCAATCCGTTTGACCGTCTGTCTGTAATCAGCTTTTGCGTGCAATAGAGCAATTTGTGGTTGATGGGCCAACGGGACGGGTAGTGACGTTAAGTACTTGTGGCGACGACATATCGATACTTTCTGTTTTGATTGTAAGTCGAGCTAAACATTCCGCTACCTATTAAATACATTAGCGATATTCCTCAAGTTTGTGTTTTTCTTTTTTCAATAATAAACCTCGCAGCCAGTGAAAACCTCGATCAGCTAAAGCTTGTTTTTTTTACTTGATTTGCTCACATTTTGACCACTATATCACCAGCAGTGCTATTCTGTAAAATCTCACCGTGAATAATTAGGCGAAGTGAGCTGTCATTCGACCTGATGCTAGGTATTGCTGCTATTGACACCACATTTTAAGCTCGCGTCACCTAAACTTTCACGGTGAGATTTTTACACAATAGCACTTCGTCTAGTAAGCAATAATGTGGTCGACGACTGTATGCGTGAAATTATACAATACTTTTTTTACATTCTATCGATAGGATTTCGTCGATGTCCCATCCCTACAATATCGTCAACTCATCGCGTTCGGTACGCTTCATCGGTGTTACTGTTATCTGTTCCAGCGCGTTAGCTGTACCGTGCCATACTGGCTGCAGACCACCGGCACGGAGAGAACATGTTATATGAAATATCTTACAGTTTCTACCACTACAGTGAGGGAAAGCAAGATATCGGAAGCTGAAAATTTTGCAATTCGCGCTTTTTTGACGTTATGTTTGAGATCTCTGTTCAAACTGGAACATTTATAATCATTAACTAAGGAAGTTACTTACATAATTATTTACATTTCTTGACCTAATATGGGTAATGCTAGTATTTTCTGTAAGAATAGAAAATTGTATAAAAGTACGAAAATATCGCAGAAATAGCAGTGCAATTCATCAGAAATCCAACTGCAGTACCTATTTGCATTAAATTGTCATTTTTGGCTTTTCTTTTTTGGGTGGGAAATCGCCAAATAACTTCTCCCGCTCTGGGTACAGCAGGAGGGCGTGTCAGACTTTTACTGACCAAAACCCACCTGTGTTCCCTCAGTAGCCTGTGTGCCAGGGGCGGCGGTATCTCTTTCGAACAGCCCGCACCCCTGGCAGGCATCGGCCCTTGCAGGCCCCATCACTTTGTGCTGACATCTCTTTAAGGCGCGCGTGGATCACAACGCGCCGTCGACCTGGGCCTGGTCCTTAACGGACAGCTACCCATTACTCGCCGTGTGACACCAGTGATACCAGTTACAAACACCAGTGATGGTTCATAAAAAAATAATCCCATGCGAAAATTATATCTGTGACTCGTAATACTGTGTAGAATTCTGTGGATTCCGTATTTATCTTAATTTATATCACTCAACTGGCTCTGGCCTGTAATTTTAAATTCATCCCTAAGTAATATATCATTCCGATCCATCACAACTCTTGCTACCATCTTCCAATGACGCCCTAAGCTAAGGTCCGTACCCCACACGGGATGCCCTTAGCGTGTAGTCGCTTAGTTTAAAGTTTTAAGCGCTGGCTGGAGGCCTAATTTATTGAAGCAACCACAGGAAAGTTAAGTTAAGCAGCCGACAACATCCTAGTTTGACTGGGAGACCACATTCCGAAAAAAAAAAGGTCTATTGGTTCACTACCATACCAAGCGCCAACTACCGTGCAAACCTGTTTCACTTTAGCTGTTTCCCGCCATTCCTCGTGACTGACAGATGACATTGACAGCAGCTGCTTCCTATTTTGTGTTTACATATCTAATAAATAGATACAGTACAACCCGTGTAGCGCAAATGGCTCTATATAAATTTGCTAGAACACCTGACTTCCGTCTTCCAGTATTCATGTCTCCTTTTACAATATTTACTTAGAAAAGCCATAGTTTCTTTTCATACCTTGCATTACTAAAGTACACAAAAAATTCGCGTGCTTTTACCAATAAAAGGTGTGCTTAGCATAAGGGCGTGCCAGTCCGTGCCTTATACCGATAACGAAATAAGTTGACATAAACATGTAGGTATTGCGTTTACCTTATTTGTCAAAACCATTAGTGTCCAACTATCTGAATGCTCAAAAAAAACAACTGATTTCCAAATGACTTGGGACTACAACTCTACAACATGTATGTACCTTCATTTATATCTATCTATCTATATGAATAAAAAGAAAAGTCCTGACTGACTGACTGACTCATTAACGCCCAGCCCAAACCCTTGGACCTAAAACGTGAAATTTTGCACAGATGTTCCCTTTATAATCTAGAATCTGAATCTGAAACATTTTGAAGGATTTTGCTAATCCATTGCTTCATAGCAACGTAAATAATGCAATGAATGTTGTTGAACTGTCAAAATAGCCTTTCATACTGTTAGTTTGTAAAGCAATTCCCCCTGGACTTGTAATCTTATTAATTTAAGTCCAAAATCGCCAATCCGTCTTGAGCAAACGTGGCGATTGATGCTCGTGCCTTCTCCGTATGAAAAAGTTAAATAAAATATTAAACAAGAACCCCCGACCCAAACAAAAACCTCTAAAAAGTAAAAAAAAAAAATTGGCCCTTTAAAGTTGTTGGTAATATTTTGATCAAAGCACTGTCACGTCGCGTCGGGGGACGGCTAAGTAATGAAAATGTTATCCTTTCTACAATAGTTAATTATTGCTGGGCGTTTTCATTGACCGTCCCCCGACGTGACAATGCTTTGATCAAAATATTACCCCAAACACGATACTTTTGCTGTTTGTTGCTGAGTAACTTGGGTATCCTGGAAATTCCAGGATACCCAAGGTGATGCTCCAGCATCAGTTCAAGGTTACTTTGTTTGTCTAATATCGTTGAAGTAATAGAATACCAAATTTCGACTCGATCAGAGCCGTGGAAAATGCTCAAATCACTTCAACAACCAGAAAAGAGCTGATAATCTTCCAACGGCTGAACCGATTTTGATTAAACATGTCTAAGAACCACCGCTGGAAAACCCGTTTTAAAATAAAATAAAACCGCATCCAAATCGGTTGACCCGTTTAAGAGCTAAGGTGCCACAGACAGACACACAGACAAATAGACACACAGCGGTCAAACTTACAACTTTTTGCGTCAGGGGGTTAAAAAGAGGCCTCTCCCTCTCCCTACAATGGGACAGTTACAGGCTGATTTTAATTTATTATTATCATAAACATTTTTGTTTGATTTGATACCTACCTATAGGTACATACATACCTATTGACCTACATAATTATGTTGAAATACCTAATTAAAGTAAGCATTGATCTTTTTCCTTCAGTCTTATATAGTTTGACACTACTATACCTACCTACTCCGAGTTTTTTTTACTATATTAGCTCCTATCTTTCTCCTACTATAATTTTCAGATAAAATATGCATTTGTATTTCTTCTTTTTACACGTAAGTACCTAAGTTTTTGTGTTTTTATGTGCTTGATAGTGCTTTCTGTTTTTTGTTTTTTACTACCTAATATAATCGAAACTAATATGGACATTGATCACGGCCAGCACTAATATTTTGATTTTTGGCCATACAAAATTTATCAGCTTCTACAGTGTGCCCAGTATATCTGACTGCGCTGTTCGTAACCTGGAAAGTGCCAGCTATTAAGAGTGGAGAGGAGCAAAGTAGTACAGAGCAATTATGAAAGTAATTAAATTTTTGGTTCATGTACTTCCCTGCCCACTCATGCGTGAGTGACATAGGCATCAGTGGACAAGGCATGGAATTAGTAAGTACTATATAGTTAAATGGATTGAGATACTCTACTGACTGCTCTAAACCACAATCTCGCATTTTTCCGTTTCAAATGGACAAACAAGCAACCATAATATTTTGTTATCTCGTCTTAGGGCGCATTCCGTATTAGACAAATAGTGATATTATCGCGAAGCCAACCAAAATAAAAATCAGTACTAATGATCTGATAGCTCTTAAATTTTTTGACTATTGAATTTGGTCGGGTTCGCGATTTTATCACTTTTGTTGCATATCGGAACACGGCATTAGATACAATGGGCACTGCATGCTTGCAAGAAATAACACCATGGCCTAAGCGACAAACCGTTTCTTCTTAATCATGTTTGAAACACGTTGCAAACATTGCAAAATGTTCCAAAATATTGAATATTTGGTATACCTATTATTTTTTAATTATTGAAGAGATCTTAAAGTGTAGATTCGAATCTCAATATGTAAACCTTAAAATGACTATCAGAAAAAAGTAAAAATTCCATTTCTGTATCACTTTTTAAATTATTTGGAACATTTGTCCCCACAGAATAGTCTACAACCACAATTTGACCAGCACCTTTTCTTTACAGCGACCTACCAGACGAGGAGGACAAGAAATCGCCTGTCCTACTCCTAGGCGTGAACAAGATCTCAGACTCACCATCCTTCATCAGAAGACGTTCCATAGAACCACACACTTCAGGATCCATAAGATTTTTCAGACCACTTAAATCGAAATACACACGAGGACTTCAAGGAGACGAAAGGCTCGAGAAAATAAGACAGGATCTGTTAGTCCATAAAAGCAAACCAGATACATACATTCCCAATGATCACGAGGTTTCTTTGGAACCAGAAGAAAGATGCATAAAGCTAAGTTGTGTTGGCAGTTGCATTTGTGACAGAAAAGAAAGCTCCACTCGAGGTTCGTTCTCTTTTCAAAGACCAGATCCTGGCACACATCACTACGAAGAACCTAAAGACTTTTCGGAAAACGACATCGAATTCAAATATACAGAACACATTCCTCATTCTCAGCCTTCAAGTAGTAAGCAAAGCTATAATGTCACCCCGAAATCGACGGAAAGGAGACACTTCCTGCTAGCGAATCTCAACGAACGGTTCCGAAAGACTTTGAGCTTAGATTCCAGGAAGGTTGAAACTAATCGTGTTGTGAGCCTCCCAAAAGAAACAAGACCCAAATCCTTGGTGAACACAAGCAATATTTGTGTACAACAATATAAACCAGGAGAGTTCGTCGCCCCAAATTTTAATAAAACGTCCCAACCAAAGAAGAAAAGAAAATCGTTTTTCTCACTGGACACTTTTTTCGACTCAAAAAAATCAGACACCTCATCTATAGACGATTACTGCTCCTCGAAATACAAACGTTTTGAGCTGGAAAGTGATGATTCTCCTCTCTTTAAACGCGAACAAAATGAAGCAAAGACTCCTGACCTTCTCAATTTACCAGTAATTATAGACTCTGTAAGGAAAAAGCAATCAGATACGCGGAGACAGTTGGAAAAGTTAGAAAATCATTACTATAAGAATATTCATAAGACACAGACTGTTATTGACGCTGTCCCTAAAGACGCGACAAACGTGCAAGGTCCTAGCGGGCATACAAATCATCTTTTCTTTGATGAAGACGTAGAATATATTGAGCCGATTCGCAGCACATTTACAAGTCAAAGCACACTGATTTTAGACAAAAACGCTCCTGAGGAGCTGAAACCTGACTCGATTCTGACTATAAACACTGACGAAACGGATATAAGATTACCTAGTTCTACAGTGTCTCCTAAATCGACTATAGATGATTTTGACAGCATAGGAGCTTATGAAATTGAAGTAAAGGAGTCAGATTTAGCGAAGGTTGCCAAGGATCTGACAGTCAAAGTGATGGATAAGTCTGTGGATTCTATAGGCAGCTGTTCTCTAGATGTCGACGCAAGTACTGATTTTTCAGGTAAATAGAGTGTAGTTGTCAATGTGTTCTTGGCTTTTTATATTGTTGTTGTTGTAGTTACTTATGATTCAGAAAAAAAAGATGGATTTGTTCTTTTTTTTCTGATTCTGTAATTTTATTTAATAGCATGCGTGATTGTGATTATTTTCAGTTCACCATGATCGTAATACGTATTGATTATCTATTACGTCGGTTTGGAATAAGTTTATTTTAAAAGTAGAATAATCTATTCAAATTTTTTATTCCATATTAGTTCATTTCATTGACTGCATTGTTTTATCAACTTTTAAAATAAACTCAGCAGATATTATCACAGTATAATTACTATTTATTTTCATATTAATAAATGTCTTTACTATTGTCTGTAATCTGTGTTTTCTTTTTTTTTTCCTTTTCTGTAGTGTGATGTGGTGTTTTCTTTTCATTTCTCAAAAACATGCTATTCTATCGTTTGTAACATCTTATTAATTTGGTACGCATTTTCCTGCGATTCCAAAGCTCGAAAAAGTTTCTAGATCTTTCCATGGCATGTTAACGTAATTTCGGTAAATTTTGCATAAATCGTACTCCATATATTCCGTGTCTGTTTTCGCTCTTCCACGACATCTTCTGATTGCTTTCTGTTTAAGTATAGACTTCTTCAGCTCGTAAATCACCGCGAAGAGCGCTTTTATTTTTAGCTTTACAAATGTTCGGTTTTGTTTTCACAAGAACATGTAAATGTGTTAAAAGAGTTGTGTGAAACCGAACGTAAAACGAGACAATGCGCGGGAGTTTCATTTCAAAATTGAAATTACTTTTTTTTAACAAAGCTATTAAAATGCTTGCGTAATTTAACCATCATAGTTAGTTGAAGTATTACCACGATTGAATGATAGTAATAGTATAGTAGGCAATCAAGTAAAATGGTCTCAATCATTACTTATAACTATAACATTGCTTAGATTCCCAGCGGAAGCAATGAATATTTAATTCAACGTTCACTTGGACCGCTCGATTTAACACAAGAGTCACTAAAACACCTTACATGTTGATAAAATACCATTTATCTAGGTCTTGCATAGAAATCGCAAACTATGCTGATTGCAAAATGCAACTCGCAAACAAAAAGACAATCGGATACGCGTACACATATGGATAATCTATGTATCGACCTCGTTTTCTGCCCACGCACGAGTTATAGCTCGGTCATTGCCGTCCGTCATATTGCTTATGAATACACACCTGAGATAAAATTATTTCGCAAAATTCTATCTGTAGACAGTGAACAGTCTGTGAAAACGAATCCGAAACTTGCCGACCGTGAAACGGAACGGTGCGGACTGGCCGCAAACGGGTGTGCGTCGTCAACTGCAGGGAAAAAAATAAAAACGTTGACATTTCTTTGTGAACTGATGTCATAAAGTGTCAATAGTTCAGTGAAAAATTATGTGAGGTGTTTAAAAAATAATGGTTTTTAATTGATGATTTTAACATTCTATTTATTGTGTAATTCAGTTAGAGTGTGTTGAAAGCGATCGGTAAGTGTTTTGAGCCGGTTTTCAATGTCAAAAAGGATTTTAAAATAATTACTTTTACCGTACTTTTTGTAGACCCAATTTATTTTATCGAAGAATCTTAATAAAACTATGATGAAATTGTCTAAAACAGCATGACGTAGAATACTTTTTTACAATTGGCTTAACGTAGATGACTAATGCGATTATTTTTAAAAGTTCACAGAAACGCGATTCATCTTTAATTATTTTAATTTCCTGCATGATTTCGTTCTTTATTTTTATAATAAAGATGCTTGTTCTTAATCCTATGACCGTTACACTAAATAATAGATATCCTTATGTATGCATAACACAATTAAAATACATGACAGACTTATTTAAAAAATAATTAGTCCGGTCTGTCATTATTTTCATGTGTAATTTGGTTGTATTCACTAGTTGTTTACATTATTTTTGATTCAACAACACAACTATTGCATGTTCTTCTAAAATCTAGTAAGTAAGTCCAAAAACTTTAAAAATCAAATCTTATCAAAAGGTTATTTTAAGTGATGAAATTATCATACATAAGTAGTATATTATTGTACAATGTCTGGTGCATTGATTATTATAATCTATCTTTACAAAACAATTATTACATTGCACTCAAGAAATTACGAAATGATAAATGAACTTGATGCAGTAAGTTGGTTGCATATATAATTTTTTCTTGTGAAGTTTTGAGTTGACCTTTAGCATAATCAGCCCAAAATATTCCTACTGCTGGGACAGACGCCTTTTTCCTGTAAGAGGGTTGGTAGATGTCTTCGATTTTCTTGGTTCTAGGACATACTGGTTTCCTCACAATGATCACCATGATTCACCGTTTTGAGAGCAGTGGTGATGAAATAATTTTCTAAAAGTAATGTGCCTGATTGAACTTGACCTTGTTAGCCAGTTGACCTTTAACATTCAGAAGTGAAAAGGCAGTGTGCAAGGATGTTGATTAATTCTTGTACCTTCTCTTTATGAGAAGCGACCTTTGACCTTAGACAAAACTGGCTAATTTATAAATAGATAGTTAGTCTTGCGGAATCAGATAGTGTGAATAATCACCATTCTCAGACTTGCCCATGCCAATTTATTTGTGGTTGGCGCAACTTGTCTTTTTCAAAATCAAAAGTCATTTATTCAAACTAGGCTCAGAGTCAGACTTTTTGAAAGTCAAAATTACACAACACAGTACCCCAAAATGTCCCTTCACCAGTTCCTAGTGCTTTAGCTGGGAAGAAAAATTTCTTTCATACTTCTCTATTAGTCGTCATTTTGGTAGTCATCAATGCCCATGTGTGCATTGTGGCCTATTTATTGTAAATTAAACAGGTTTACTAACACAAGCATTAGGCATGAATAATGTATGGAATCCCGAGATAAAAATGCTATTTTATAGCGGAATTGAAACTTACTTTGTAAAGACTATTTAGATGTAATGAAAAGTTATTAAATGTTTAGAAAAAAGTTTAGATTTGTAAAGAGTTATGTTGAGTCTATGACACTCATACATGTGTACCAAAATTTCAACTGTCTTGTCTTAACAATGCCCATCAATATCTTTTTGCCTCTGTCCCTTGTTACTTGAAGTTAGCACAAGACTTTCTTCTTCCATTCTCCCTCGTCAACCATCAAGCTATCATTCACTCCCTTCTCTTGCATATAATTTCTCACACAATCCATCGATCTTTCCTTTCGGCTTTCTCTCCCTCCCCATCCATCAACATTTATATTCATAACTCTTTTAATCACATGCTTTTCAAGCTAACAGATTTTTTCAACTTTATGTCGCTGCCTTATCAATGCTGGCATACTGTAATGAATTTACTGTCTGTCCCTTGATTTGCATCATAGAATTACACAATGTATGTATGAATGGACTAGAAAGTGCCATTCACAGATTTAATAATGGAAAAGAGATACTTGTAAGGCTAAATTTTAACAGCCACATGGGACGGTTGAAGGTTGCCGCGGTCTGGTCTTGGATGCATGACCATCCATCACACATTGAGACCCCTGTGTCTAAGCTGTTAAGCCATTGGTCCCAGCTGTCATTCTTAGATCTTTGACAGTTGCTACTGGTAACTGGTAGGTTATATTTCATCAAAAATACCCTCGGTCACACAAGAAATACCTAATATCACAGCAAAATCCAGAAGAGACTCAAAAATTTAAATTGATCTTGCTCGTAAACTAAGTGGTGATGGTGGTCTGCAACTTTAAAGATTAAGGAGACAGCGAACAACTCTTCTAGACTGTTCAGAAAAAGAAGTAACTTGCTGCAAACCAGAAAGCAAAATAAAAAAAATTGTCAGTCAACAAGGTTGTATTGGGGCAGACTACCCAAGCATAGGATATATCTTAGTATAGCCATATGCAGAATGTTAACGCATTAATAGAAAAGCCTTATTAGCAAGCGAAGCCACATTCACAGCAAATATTACATAAAAAAAAGATTACAAATCAGTCTTGCAAATATTATTGCAATGCCTTAAGAAATAAACAAATGGACAAAGAAATAGTTGACATACATAGTACAACATTGACATATGAGTCATTGTATGTAGGCGGTTGCACTGGTCAAGATCTTATTTAGTGTGTATTAGCATACGGTTTAACTTGCACTTTTATCTTGCTTCATACTTGTTTTCTATTACACATATCACGCCTGTATTGCTGGAAGGGGTAGGCAGTGCAGTATAGTGCGCCCACATTTCACCAGTTATTTATAAGTCTCATTTATTAGAAGTGAGCCTGTCGCTTTATGTCGGAGACGACTCCAGGTGAAACAATTTCCTAATGTGAAATCCCAATACTTAATGCTTTGTCCAACCTGGAGATTGAATACAGGATCCCAAGCTAAGCAGTCATGTTTTTTGCCTCTCTGGACCTGCCAATGCCAATACTCGAAAATACCTTTTTCTAATTGAAAGTTTCAGTCGTTAAAATTAATAAACTGGTCAGCTTTAGGCGATTAAGATAGATAAATAAACTTGCTTAGCCTTAATATATGACCGACTTAAAAAGGAGGAACCTGTTTTTTTTAAATGTATGTTCACCGATTACTCAAATGATTATTAATTTTTGAGTTCTCATAATTTTCTGATAACATAACATTACGCCTTGTTTCCCGAAGGGTTGGGCAGACATGTACCTACAGTACAACCATATTTCACCAGTTATGAATAAGTCCCATTTAATTGAGAAAAAGCCTATTGCTAAAGAACTTCAATAAATGATTTGTTTTTGACTAAAATCTACATACAGCCCGTCTTACATATTACTTAAAATGCTGACCGCATTTTAAGTAAAATGTTTGACGGGCTGTTTTCCGCAACTCCACGCCAAAGCGCGTATTTTGCTTACGGTTGGGAGAATCAATTCGATCCTCCCAGCTCCTCGAGAAATGCCTGCAACGCCTTGGTGTTGCTGACAATCTCACGTAGGGTACCTGGGTTACCGAAGTATTTTGCCCTGTAATTAGCGATCACCGGGCAGTTTAACAGCACATGAGCTGCTGTCTCGTCGTCCTCGATGCAGGCCCTGCACAGCGGATTGTCTGTTACTCCTATGACAAAGAGATGTTTGATAAATGACCCATGGCTAGTTACAGCTGCTGTAAGTGCGGTGTAGGTCAGCATTTTACACTTGTTTGTATGTTTCGCAACAATATTTAAAACCAAGGGGTTCTGCGTTACCTCATTTATGCCACCCTTGAAGTTTAATCTACCTTCAAACAGTTCAATGACAACAAACACACACATACACACCTACATACATAAATACAAACATTTTATCAATTCTTACATCATTATTACTCTATAGTCCCACGCACATTCTAATCTTATATCTCTTTGATAAGATACAGAAAACATGCTGTGCGGTAATTATAATAATTTTTCCCATATTTTGCATTCATATTTGTCTATTCAATGCTTCTAAATTCAAAATGTGTGACTATTTCATTCTTTTTCATGCTTGTGAGTGTCAAAAGAGTTTTTGAACAGTGTTTCAACCTTTTTGGTCCATGTTCAGTTTTGTGATTGTGCGCCTAATCTATGAATTATCTGTGTGGTAGATATGTGTTGAATTCATGCTTTGTTTTTGTTGTATATGTGTGTCATCTATGTTTGCTATGGTAACCAGACCACGATATTGGTTTCTATTTATATCTATTCTAATAGCTAGTGGTCTAAAATGTTATATTTTTAGAGATTTATCATAATTTAACCTTAATAATATCTCACACTCCTAGTGATGTAACTTATTGCAATACTTAGCATACTTCAAAAGAGTATAGCATTGCATTTTTTAGGTCTTGACCAAGTCTTGACCATAGGACCTACATTTTGAAATTGACTATTATTTGCATATGTAATATTTAAAACAAGTTCCATTGCCAAGCTCTCGTACCTGCGTGCGATTTTCTAACGCACTGTTTAGCGCCGTGAGTTGAAAATCCAATGAGAAAATCAAGTGCGTTTTATTGACACGCTAGACTGCAGTCTGTTGGATTTTGAATGCTCGGCTCAAGTTGAAAATTCAGTTGGAGTAAAAAAAAATCGCCCGTGCTAACCTAGGCTAATAGTTTCCATAAATTCCTAGGTATTATTACCAGTTAAGTACAGAGGCCAGCACATCAAGCTACCCCAATGTGTCAAATTTCTTTGTACTTTATGTATCGTTTTTGAACTTTATGACAAAAGTATAAGGTTCATGTTCAACTGGGAAAATTTGACAGTTTAGAATAGCTTGATGTACTGGCGTCTGATCAAGCTACCCCAAATTTTCCCAGTTGAACATGAACTTTATGGTTATGTAATAAAGTTGAAAATCTATCAAAGAAATTTAACAGATTGGAGTAGCTTGATGTGCTACTGTACAGTCAAGAGCAATCATATGTAAACACATCGCCAAGTTCAAAAGCGATTTTCTTTTAAATAGCGATTGCAGCCTTGAGATAACTTAGATATTTCATTACAATGTGGGTTTCAAAATATTATTTTCATAATAAAATAAGATTAAAATTAGTAAAAGTGGACAAAATCACTTTTAAAAGTTGGTAAGCGTAAACATATTATTACTCGTGACTGTACATAAAAAATATGAAGCCTATTTTGGCAGACTTTTAAATGCTCAATAAATACCGATTTAGATATCTATGGATTATTTACTTTTCTCAAAAAAAAAAAATAATTTAGGTACCTCTACTATCTAAATCTGCAGGGTCATGCTTACCTAACAATAATGTCAGTTTAAATAGGTATAAATATTACTTATCTTAGTTTTTATTTACTGAGGTTGTTGGCTTCTTATAGATACGTGAATATAATTAAATAGAAGATCTAGTTTTCTTATTGAAAAAAAAAAAAATTATTCTAGTTCCCCACTGCAGCTGTCCCACTGTAGGGAAAAGGCTACATTTCTCCTTTCCACTCCTCTCTGTCTTGAGCTAGTGTGGGCCAATCCTGTCTGCAGACGTCAAGCTCGTCCCGCCATCTTCTCTTGAGAGCATGTTGATGGAATCACTATTAGTGCCGTTTAGAAGTTTCTATCAAATCAAAATATTTTTATTTCATATAAACCTGCATGGGCACTTATGAAACGTCAGAAGCTAGGTGCACGGTTCCAAAATGTTGTTTCCTATGGAGAAGAGCCGGCAAGAAACTCCACGGTTACTCTTTTAAAAATGATTGGCTTTAACAATGTTTTCAGATATAAAATGTATGGGAGGACAGTGCAGGCCTGTAAATAAGTACCAGGTACTTAGACGAATCCAGAATAGAAAATCGTCTACAAATCTACAGTCTGTAAGGCCTACAACGTTCTCCCATTCACAATATGTAAAATAATCTACATAAATAAAATGAACCTAATTAAACATAGTGACATGATTAACATGACAATCACTAAAAAATAGTTGATATTAAAATTGATGTATAATGTCAAATAATGACGAGAATATGTCAGCATTGTAAAAATAAAAAGAATAAAAGAACATTGAGAGCAGTTAATAGACTTTCACATAGATATGCTGTTAATGAGGTACCAGGGAAGCCACATGTGCAGAAGGAATTAATGCCAAACTTCCCTGTCTTCAACGTAGTCTTTTATCTTATAATATGTTTTTTTGATAAGGATACGTTTGATGTGCGTTTTAAACTTTCCATCGCTAAGTTCTGTAACTGACTTTGGCAACTTGTTATAGAAGCGGATACTGTTTATTAGAAATGACTTGCTAGTTTTAGTCAATCTAAATTTTGGAATCACAATTTCATCTTTACTACGTGTATTCAGCACCCTAATTGCGTAACTTACGATTGATCATAATTGGTTTCGTCTTCACAGTTAAACAATATTCATTGCGTTATTTATGTTGTCGAACAGACACATTTTTCGACCATATGAAGCATTGGTTTAACAATCCGTTTCAAAACGATACAGATTATGATGAATCGTGAGTTACGCAATTAGGGTGCCGATTATGGAAATCGCATCGTTTTTTGAAAAGGCCTAAGTTTTTGCGAACGTACAAGATATTTTCTAGGATATAAAGAGACGGCAGAGTTAGAATATCAATTTCGCTGAATTTGTTTCTAAGAGACTATAACACGTAGATGAAGAGTATAGTATAATATCTGTGGCCTGGTGCTAAAAGGGCCAAAGTACGTTATTATTGGCTTAAGTACACTGCAGCCCTTTTATCACATTTTTTTTTTTTTACTAAACGGTACCTTTGAAAACGCACACTACATTGGCCTTCTTTTACTTGGTAACTTTTGAAAGATTTTCGATCCTTTTAGCACAAAAAGGAAAAATATCATACTTTTCAATAAACTGGCATTACTACCTCATTTCATACAAAAACGTACTTAGGCCCTTTTATTTAACACCAGGCCACAGATATATTTTCCGTTGATTGCAGAACATATTATTTGTTTCAAACGACTAGTCCAAAAAAGTACTCAAAAATATTACCATAATTACTAAATTACTAATGACCAAAATTCTCCTCATTTCAGATACCACATCGGGAAGCTTGAATCTCCTTACTCCATCTTCCACCACCAGCCGGATCCGAGACTTCACATCTCGTCTGCAAGAGAGGGCAGGGTCCAACCTTCAGCCTAACTACCTAGCCAGTCCCACACCCGTGGCTACACCCGTCCGGACCCCAGACGACACCACACCAACCCCCAGAAAATCTGAGAATCTCCTTAAACCGCCCCCAAAAGTGTACGTAGACGCTTCAAGCCACAGATCAAGGGGCCATCATAAGAAAAGAGACGACCTCCTCCCCCATAAGAAGCCGAGCTATCTCAACCTAGCTTGCTCTGTAAATGGGTACACGAATCTTACTACCTATGATTCGAAATTGAGGCAGGATATCAACAAAAGTCGTGAAGCATCCCCAATAAGACCGATTACGCATACTTACCAATACAGAAGCGAAAATAACTCGTTATTGGTACCTGTTCCGGTCAGTGCGAATAAACTGCTGGTCCCGACGTTCGGTCCTCATGATACGCGCACCGATTTGACACAAAAAGCGCCTACTAAGGCGCACACAGATCCTTACCTAGCCACGTCACCATTTAATGTCTACATGGCGGCCGAAAATAAACAGTTAAAGAACGATTTTCTAGGAAACATGACGACCACGAGCCGTCCTTACATATCAAGCGAGAGTAAGAATTTCGCGACCTCAATGCTCCATAAGACCGATGAGGTGGATAATTCGAAGGAGATTACCTTTAAGTCCAGTTATTCGGAAACGAATTTCAGGAAGACGGTCACCTCGAATGGGAAGGAGACTCGGTTCAGCTCTGAGTCTTACACCATTTCTTCTAATGGGGTCTCTAAACGAGTCGAAATTACGAAAGAGAATGGGGAACAGCTCACGAGTCCAATGAAGAGTTTCATTCAGCAGCGGGTGGAGAGACTTTACGGACCGGGCGCTTTGGCTCAAGGCTTCTTTAACCAAAAGCGCCACAAACAGAAAAGTACCAGCGATGACGACGAGCCAAAAGTCTTGACCGAAAAGTCTTTGAACACGCCAGAAAGGCTGCCAAAAAAAAAATACGAAGAAACGGACATAGACCAAGTTTACACGAGTCCAAACGGAGAAATGGACTCGAGCGTATCCCTTCCAGTCCTTAGGCATTTAAGGCCTGAGTTCCGAGCTCAGCTGCCTATCCTATCGCCAAAGAAGTGTGTGAAAAGTGATCTGTCTCCACAAAAAGTTGAAGAAGACATTCCTAAAGTGGAAAAGACTGAGAAAGAAGATGATGTAAGTGCAGTGTCGGTGACAAATGGTATTTCTGTGATAAAACTTGATGGTGACAGTGATGAGGTGGTGACGTGTAGTGTTAACGGTGGTACGAATGGTGTGGAGGTGGTGAAGGATGCGCATTACTTCTTGAATTTGGAAAAGAAGGAGACTGAGAGGCTCTTGGCCCTTGCCGCTACTGCTGAGAAGGAATTGGAAGACTTACAGGTGAGTTATCATCATGATAATATTTTTAGCTTTATGGAGCTAGTGGCCCGCACAATTTAAATATTCTTTCGTTTTTTGCGGTTGCAATAGGGTATTTTCCAATTTGATAAAAAACTATTTTAATTTGAAGATTGGGACGATATATTTGACAGAAAAATAAAAATAAATTTATTTATATCCATTTTCTTCATTAAAAACGATTTATATCAAAATTATTTTTCGTTGTTTTGAATTTATCGCCAAAACGCTCCTTACGATTACTTTTTATCACGTGACATCGTGACGTCAGCTTTGTGTAAACAGCACCAGTACAAATACTTCGTTTGGCGCAGTTTTAGAAGTATTTGTGCACAGAGGCACTGCACACCAGTGATTTCACTTTCTATAAAAAAAAAAAAACTTGCTAATTTTAAATACGACACTCACTTGTTTACTTACTAACTACTTTAGTTTACACAAAGTTGACGTCACGTGATAAAAAGTCATCGTAAGGAGCGTTTTGGCGGTAAATTCAAAACAACGAAAAATACATTTTGTTTAAATCGTTTTTAATTGAGAAAATGGATATAAATCAATTTACTTTTATTTTTCTGTTATATATTTCGTCCCAATCTTCAAATTAGAATAGTTTTTAATAAATTGGAAAATACTCTATTTGCAGGTGTGTGTGTATGACAGCTAAACTGTCAACAAAACTTGTGACAGAAAGGGATAAAAGAATTAGAATTTCCTAATGAAAGGAAGGGACTTTTCCAAAAGACATCAACGCGCGACTCATCCGTGTGGTCGTTCACCCATAAATACACAGTATACATATAGCTCATGGAAAGCGTTCGGTGACGATGACGCGAGTTCCATGATTTTTGTTCACCCAAAACGTGCTCAACGCGCCTAAAGAAGTTTACTCTTCAAAAAAAATCCTCGCTACTGTACCACAGCAACTACCCACTAAAAATATCCTTAAAGACAAAATACATAGTTTCGATTTTTATCCTTGAATGAACCAACAAATCTGAATGACCTCTCCTCCATAATTATTTAGAAGACCTTGTACGTTAAAGGCGCATCTAATTGTTATAGTTTTGTTTCTAAAATTAAATTCGGTCTACCAAACTGGTTTGTGGTTGATTAGGGTTGCCTAATTTGATTTGAAATGGTTGGTTGTATATGGTATCTTTTGGGAACTAAGATATAACATGAATGAAATGTTGCCTTTGTTATTTGAACTGTAGGCTTAGCACGAGCACCGATTTGTCGACGGAAGAATAGACATGTCTATCAAATAAATTATGTACAATAGGATAAGAGAGAGATAGCTATGTTTTTCAATTCATTATCACAGTTATGCGTTCTAAACGAATCATGATTTTGTAGATAATCGTATATACTTTGTGGCCGTCGAGTAGAAAGTTTTGTTGTCAGTGTGATTTTGACAGTTTGGGAAGAAATATTCTTCTGAAATAGTCTAAATTTATAAGGACCTAGGCAAATATCGTTAGAAACGAAAGACTAAATGACAGATTGTAGAAGGATATCTACGGTGCGTTAACAAAAATGTAGCAACGAAATGTCACTTTGTATTGAAAAAGCACTGTCTATTCTTCGTAGAAATACAAAGCGTCATGCTAAGCCCGCTGGTAGGGGTTAATTCGTTTCATTTTTCGTTCCCAACAGACGTCCTGTCTTAATTAACTATGAATATTAAATTCGCATTGGTATAATTTTATAAAAGTTAAAATGGTCGTTAGATTTTCTTAAATTTTCTAATGTTACGCGCAACTTTCTTAATTTTTTCCTTCATAACAACCTTCTCCTGACAATAACAAACACGACAAAAAAAAGGATTAGCAGAAGGATTGGACCCCTGGCAGGCATCGGGCCCCATCAGTTTGTGCTTACATCTCTTTGAGGCGCGCGTGGAACAACGTGCCGTCGACCTGGGCTTGGTCCTTACCGGACAGCGAGCTACCCATTACTCGCCGTCCGCAAGCCTTGTCAGTCTTGCCCTTGTCTATACTTTCTAACTCTATTGTTTTTCTTCCTTTTAACTAATATTCAGTAACGTATTCTATGCATAGTCTGCAGTAAATCGGGCATTAGCAACCCTAGCATCGTTCTAGATTTTTAATAAGTATACTCATAGAATATTTTGTAACCAAACCTAGTCATTAGATCATTTTTTATGAGCCATGTCTGCACTTCTGAAGTTTTTTTTGTTTGAACACTCAAAAAGGTTTATAGCTTTCAAGTGTTCTCAAACATATTCTGAGATTTTTATCTGTACAAGGCAATAACACAACTTCACGCCTTGTTTGCCCGTAGGGTTTGGCAGAGGTTTACCCACATTTCGCCATTTTAGTTGGGCCCGTGATAAAGGAGAGTGTGTTGTGTATATGTACTTTCCTATGCATTTAGTAAAAAGCTGTTATTTTATTATTTTGACACTAGCTTTTGCCTGCGGCTTCGGTCGCGTTAATTTAGAATTTGACAGTCAATTCGGGTTGTACTGCTTGTATAATAAATAATATAATTTAATCATGATTCTGAAGACTCGTGGCGCCATCTATTATCATAAGAACGCTATTGTTGTTTTTCTCGGGAACAGTACTTCTTTTTCGAGATGAAAGGTACCCTATGTCCGTTTCTGTATACCTGAAAACGTTTATGCAAAATTACAGGATAATCCATTCAGTGGTTTAGGCGTGAAAAGGTAACAAACAAACTTACACACTTCAATTTTAGATTTGTACAGATACATTACTGTAGCAACAGACATTGGTACGCATAAATTAAGCAGGAGACATAAAAATTCAAGATGACATAATAAATTAAAAATAAAACCCAAAAAACTCAAACAAATATGTCCACCACTAATAAAATTTGACATTGATCACAGATACTCAAGGATGGTATTTATAATATGACCTTATACTGCATCAAATCAGTTTTATACCTCATTATAATATTCAAATATTGTAGATGAGATGTTATGTTTCATCATATTGATGCAGGTGCTTCCAATTTCATGGTTGATTCTTTTGTTTTTATGAAACAGTCTTTTAAATTGCTAATTTATAGTATGTGTTTGGATTAATATAATTTATTTTCATCCTTATACTTGTATATAGAAAAAGCAATCTGTTTCAGACCATCTGTCTGCTTATACCTCGAGAACACTTCTATTACTCATAGGGGCAGGCAGAGTTAGCACTTAGGCTATGATCCTTACATACTCGTTTCGTCTCGTTTACATTCATCGTCTCGTCATGTTCCCGTAGATATCACTACTTGCGGTAGCGTTGGGGTTTTTTTGTTTTTGGGTGGGAAATCATCAAATGACTTCTCCCGCGCTGGGTGGAGCACGAGGGCGTGTCAAACTTTTACTGACTAAAACACACCCGTGTTCCCTCAGTAGCCCGTATGCCAGGGGCCGTGGTATCTCTTTCGAATAAACCCGCACCCCTGGCATGCATCGGCCCTTGAGGACCCCACCGGTGGTTGCTGACATCTTTGACGGCGAGCGTGTGGAACACAACGCGCCGTCCCGTCTACCACTTTTCGGCCGCAGGGGATAGGGAGAGCGGCTGACGCTATACCGACACTCCTCTTCCCCTGCGGCCCCACCGCGTCCGCCATCAAACGGTGGCGGCCCCGTCCAGGCCACGGAAGGGAAGAGCGCTGCTCAGAAGCACCGGCACTCCTCCTCTACCACAGCCCGTAACCCTCAGCCGCCATGCCTCCCATTCGACATCGTGGCCCACCTCAGTTGCGGTGCACCTCACCGCAACCTACTTTTTGGCCGCTACGTCGTCGGCTTTGAGGCAAAAGCCCTGACGAGCGGCCCCACCTTTGGGTTCCTCTTGGGTTCACCGTGGCCGGAATCCACGGTTACTGAGCCCCCCCGCAACGACAATGCGGGAACCCACTCGGGGGGGAGATATCACTACTTGCGGTAGCGTTGGGGTTTTTTTGTTTTTGGGTGGGAAATCATCAAATGACTTCTACCGCTCTGGGTGGAGCACGAGGGCGTGTCAGACTTTTACTGACTAAAACCCACCCGTATTCCCTCAATTGCCCGTGTGCCATGGGCGACGGTATCTCTTTCGAACAACCCGCACCCCTGGCAGGCGTCGGTCTTTGCGGACCCCTCGGTCACCCTGCGACGGGTCAGCACAGTGGCCCCGCCGTCTACCACTTTTCGGCGGCCAACACTATAGCGACACTCCTCTTCCCCTGCGGCCCCACCGCGTCCGCCATCAAACGGTGGCAGCCCCGTCCCGGCCACGGAAGGGAAGAGCGCTACCCAAAAGAACCGGCACTCCTTCTCCGCCGCAGCCTGTAACCCTCAGCCGCGATGCCTCAGTTGCGGTGCACCTCACCGCAACCTACTTTTTGGCCGCTACGTCGTCGGCTTTGAGGCAAAAGCCCTGACGAGCGGCCCCACCTTTGGTTCCTCTTCGCTTCACCGTGGTTGGGAGACCACGGCTACTGAGCCCCCCCGCAACGACAATGCGGGAACCCACTCGGGGGGTAGCGTTGGGGGTCGGGTTACCTCCTTCCCTCAAATATGGCGAGGCGTGTAATTGCTGATCTTTGCGTTATGCTCGTGAACGGGTGTTGCTTGTGGTGATTGGTCCTCTTGCTGACCATGATTTAGTTATTGTTACTAATAATTACCTACCTGTTTATTTATTTTGCGTCGATTGTCCTAGTTTATGATTGTGGCCTCTAGTTGTAACTCGGATCGTAACAGCTATGTGAACATAATCCAGCATTGCATATTATGTAGGTTTAAGCTATCACGCCCTTTATACCAGGAGGCTTTTATTAATAGAAATAATATTTATTTATTTATTTATAATAATATATTTTTTTTTGTTTATTTATTTATAATAATATTTATTTTAGTATTAGGCTTCATTCACATTTTTTTTTTAAACTGTGTGCTTGAGTTAAGTTTTCATTTTATTTGTTGTTATATTGGCATGGCTAGCTGACACATGACTAATTATTTAATTAATGTTTTGTGTCTCGTAATGTTTATTAATTTGCCTATGTATGTATAGAATCAAGTCTATCCGCCTAAATAGACAGCTGTGCTGCTGGGGAGTTTGTTGCGACACTTCCCAACTAAAGCACTAGGAAGTGGTAAAGGGTGGGCGTTTTGGGTGACTGTCTTTTATATTTTGACGTTCGAAAAGTGCTGATTCTCACCCTAATTTGAATATATGACTTTTGATTTGATACATCAGGTCATACACGCACGCCGGTTGCGAATACTACGGACCAGCAGCCCTAGACAAAACACATTTCTATTAGCGTTCACGCCAAACGCTACGCCAAAATGTATGGGAATGACATTACCTGTGGAAGTACACGACATAACCTTTCCGCAGATAATGTCATTCCCATACGTTTTGGCGTAGCGTCTCTAGGCCCTGTCCTTTCTTTGGTACTCATAGTAGATTTTAAATTCAATATGTATATTGAATTTAAAATCTACTATGAGTCATTTTAGGTTTCTATGACCACAACTACCAAGTATTTCATTACGTATATTATTATATACTTATTCCATTTCCATTGGCGATTTGCGAGATGTATGTCGTGGGTTCGAACTTTCGAAGCCTGACAGGCGCTTTGCTTTGTGTAAATTATTTCATCACCACTGCTCTTGAAAACGGGTAAAGAAAACATTGTGAGGAAACCGGCATGTCCTAGAACCAAATTCGAAGTCATGCGACTGGGCCTGCACTAGGCCCGCGTGGTGGATTTCGGCCCACTCCCTCTCATAGAGAGGAGGCTGGTGTCCCAGCAGTGGGAATGTCATAGGCTGACTATGCTATTCCATCGCCTCGCGATAATAACGCTATGTATTGTATTGCTAGTACTAAAACTATGTCGCCTACTGTTTTCAGAATCGTGACGATGTTAGTGAGGAGATCCTGGGTTTCCTGCGTGCTGCATCAGGCAAGGCGAGGCTGTTGGCCACGCAGAAGATGCAGCAGTTTCAAGGTAACACCATACCCTACCTTCTTCAAGCAATTTTATAGAATATTTTTGTCATCTAGATAAATGTTGAGGTATGGTACCATTCCCTTAGGAGAGGCCTATAAAGAGGTCCTCTATGAAAATATGTTGGGGCTGAAAATGGTGACGTTTTGTATTTACAAAATAATTTAAATGATATTCAGAGTCAGGAGGTTGAACTGTTATTGCGTCTTTACTAAAAAAAAATGCAAGAGCGTGTGAAGCGAGTTAGAAAATTAACACATCCTGTTTCGATAACAGCAAGGATCATTATTATTTAACTCCATCGGGACCCATAACTTGTGAAATCCTTACTTCCGTACTATTTAATATTATAAATGCGAAAGTAACTCTGTTTGTCAGTCTGTCGCGCTTTCACGCCAGAACTACTGAACCGATTAAAATGAAATTTGGTACACAGATAGTATAGCCTGAAAACGACAGGCTACTTTTTAATGCGAAAAAAGGGGTTGTAAGGGATTGAAAGAGGGGATGAAAAGTTGCATGGAAGCATCGTCATTTGTAGAGCTAGAAGCTTGAAACTTATTTTGAGGCTGTTGATTCGATATAAATAAATATGACATTCAAAGTTTGTAAAAGTTTTACCCTCAACGGTATAAAATAACAATAGGGAATAGAGGATGAAAGTTTTTTATGGAAATATGTTAGGTTTATGTGAATGTTTTATAAGTTTGCGACAAGAGCAAAATATTTAGAGCTATTCTGATGTAATATTTACGGAGTCATTGAAAAATATGAAACTGAAGTTAACGCCAGTAAGAAATTTGCCAAGCACCGCGCCGTACACAATGAGCGCTGTGTAAGCGCGCGGGGGGCGGGGGAACGAAGCGTAGTACGGCGCGGTGTAGGTGGTGAAATATACCTAAGTGTGCTTACCCGAACGGGCAGACACGTAAGGGCAAACGACTGTGCCACACGCATGCGAATACTGATTTTTTCCGCTGCCATATTCATTATTCAATGCCAATTTATACTTCGACTAACGATTTCAATTTTATCTTAATTTATTACAATTCAATTTATTTTATTTTAATCAACCTTTTTCAATTTAATTTAAATATAATAGAACTCGTCACGACTAAAAGATAATGTTATATCTATTAACAAAATATGGACAATTTGATAGTCTGAAATAAACGTTTTTTTTATTATTATTATTCACTGCAAATTGATTACAATTCGATTTGCTTACACGATTTTTTGTTTATTTAATTAATGTTCTTCGTGAAATACAAATCTACCAAAAGACACTATTCCACACGTACGAAGTCGCGGGCACAGCTAGTTAATCCATATTTCCAACAAATTCCAGGTCTATGCTACAACAACATAAACGAACGGCTGGATGAGCCGTTCCCTACCACAGTTGAGGACCTGCAAGGGTTCTGGGACATGGTGTGTCTGCAGGTCACCAACGTGGACGCTATCTACCAGCAGATAGCAGATCTGAAGGCGAACAACTGGCAGGAGGTAAGTGAGGTTATATTTGGGATGGGTGTTAGGGCAGGGCGCATTAAATGATAAATGTTAAATGATTTTATTTCTGTAAGTAGGTTTGTACAAACACTTTTACACGTCAACCATATTTTTTTTAAACTAGATGAGGTCGGCGTTTCCTATCTGACTACTCTGAGAAGAAAGGCCAAAACAAACTCAGAGGTCACAGTCTCTTTTAAAGTCCAGACAATCTTGGTCAGATCATGTGAAGGCCATGTGGATTGGTGTCAGAAATGGTCTTTTGAGGAAAGAACCACACAGATTGAGTGGACCTGTCCATTCAGTGCACGCATGTATCAGTAATCATACGGCTCAACTCAGAACTTGAGGAGCTCAACGATTTGATGAACAATACCAAAGAAAGAATATTTGGGTAGGCCGCTTAAAGTACTCAAACTGCCAGATTAACATTAAAAACGAACTGAGAAAGAGATGAAACACAAAACAAAAAACAATAATACCACATAGTCATTCACAAAAATTCACATTCACAATAATTAGAACAAAAATAATATTATATTTCTCAAAGTAAATATTCATGTCAAAGTGCATATAATAATAATCAAATGTCAAAGTGTATATAATAATAATCAAATGTCAAAATAAAAAAACAACATTCAGTATACAAAAGAAACGGACTGTATAAATAGGCAATGGTTTAATGCTGTCTGATCTTTACAAATATACATGATGAAATTGGATAGATGAGCTACATTAAAATATTTAATTCAACGTGTAATGCAGAGCATTTCATTAGGGGCCATCCATAAATTACGTCACACAAATTTTATGGTTTTTCGACCCCTCCCCCGTCCTTGTAAAAACCAAAGGAGTAATACAGAAGTGAATCTGATGGCCTCACCTAACCTATTACATAGTAACATGTATTAAGCTTCGCCAGACCAGGTTCCTACTAAAGCAGGGATGCTCAGACTTATTGAGACCATGGGTCAGTTGGACAAAATGATGAACAAATGGCGGGCCACCAGCACAAATTAAAAACATTAAAAATAGCCCCAGATTCAAATTAATATTATTTGTAAACATCAGGGAATATTCTTGCTGGCGGGCCACTGGCATACGGCCATGGGGCCGCGGTCTGTGCACCCTTGCACTAAAAGATCACAAAAATGTAAATAGAGCCCGCCTATTAATCTTAATCAAAATTGTATTTTACTTAACTTATGAAACGTCAGAAGCTAGGTGCACGGTTCCAATTGGTCGTTTCCTGTGGAGAAGATCCGGCAAGAAACTCCACGGTTACTCTTTTAATAATCATTGGTTTTTACAAATTACGGTGTTTGTGTTGGTTTGTGGGGATAGTAGGCCTGTCAACAGGTCATTCAATCTGCCTAGCCTATTTCCAACAATATTGAGTTTGGTTTCCAGTCTTAACTGGATGCAGCTGAATACCAGTATTTTACACGGACCGACTGCCTACTGGGGCATCGAGAACCGGCCCTATTTTAGGAACCGGTTCTTTCGGTTCCAAACTCAGCACCAGGTACCCGGGAACCGGGTACCCGGTTTTTTGTAGTGCATCGGTACCGGGTAAAACCGGTACCGATGCCCTACTACCTACCAGACCTCCACAACCCAGTTACTGGGTAATACGATACCCTTTTTTAAGACTGGTATGTCGGACTTTCTGGCTTCTGACGATCCGTAACGGCTGTCAAAGATCCACGAATGACAGCCGGGACTGTTATTACTAGCTGAGACAGTAAATTAATTTGAATTTGTTTCCATTTCCAGATAGCAGTTCCCATAAAGCCAGTGTCTTCCACCCAAGTGTCGTCACCGCCCCGTCGCACGCGCGTCACGCCCGTCATCAAGAACGAGAAGGCACGACTCGCGGCTGAGAAGAGGGAAGCAGACAGGAAGGCCATGTTGGAGTTGCGGAGGTGATGATCTAATTATGTATTTAGTACCTTTAAACGAGCAATTCTTGTATATTTTTAAATATATATTTTTTAATTAAAACGTTGCCCCACACTAGGAATTTATCCTGTATTGTGGGTGCGTTTACAAACATTTAAAAACTCACATACACAAACAGCCAGATTTGGAACAACTACTTGTAGGTCATACAAATATTTGTTGCGTGCGGGAATCGAAGCCGCGACACGCAGCACAGCAGTCAATCGCTTAACCGCTGCGCCAACCGTGCCGACAATATATGTTTAATCTGAATGTCGGAAACGGCTCCAATGATTTTCATGAAATTTAGTATGCAGAGGGTTTCGGGGGCGATAAATTGATCTAGCTAGGTTTCATTTTTGGAAAACGTCAACTTGTAACCATGAATTCAGCATATCATTCTAGACCCCCTACCGCAGAAATTTTTCGCCTGTTATACGAAAAAAATCAGCTGTTCCATACATTTTGACCGCGTAGGTATTGCACTTTTCTATGAAACAGTAGATTTTTTTTTATAACCGGCGACAATTTTCTGCTGTAGGAGGTTCTAGAATGATATGCTGAATTCGTGGTTACAGTTAGCGCACTGGATAAAAACTTATCCTGTATATTTTATTTACGAGAAAAAATACAATAAGTAATTTATCTTGTTTTTCTTTGCAGACGTGTAGCCCGCGAGCGCCAGATGGCGCAGCGTGCGGCCGCGCCTGGCACCAGTAGCGACGTGCACAAGGACATGGGCATAGAGGGCAGTCAGGTACATACTCGTACAGATATTACATCTTTCGCCAACCAATTATTAAAAGGAAGTTTCATAAAAACACATACACACATAGAACCCTTTATGTGTGAATGTGGTTTTTTTTTATAAAATGGGCTTTTTGCTCTTAAGTCTATTTCAAGATAAAAGTGGAGCCAACACTCTCTAAATACCTGTGAAGATGACTGTAGGCTAATCTACTCTCATTCTGAAAACATACATCATCGTGATATGCCTAGCCCTTTCTTTCTTTTTAAAATTTTGATATACTCACAATTAAAACGAATCTAATGGCACTTCTGAAGCTGAAATCGATCGAGCCGTTTAGGCTACAGAGCGTACCAAAGAAATATACATACATACATAAACTCGAAAAACATTACCCACCTTCTGGTGCAGTCGGATAAAAAGTCGGTTTTTTAATGAAATAATAATCGTTTTTGTTTCACATTCGCGCTTGTGTCCCAGCAGTGGGAACGTTATAGCCTTGTAGCGACTCTAGCGATGCGATTGCTGATTTGCATTTTTAATATTGTACGGGAGCGCCCGCGTCGGGCTCGCCTCGCTCGCTTACATACCATCGCCCTGCCACGTCCTTAAATATTGTCTAACTATATTCAAGTATTGTGAACCCTTATTAAATATTTATCATATTCAGTATAACCTACATTCTCGTATCATTTATCTGGACCTACAGTAATAACACGCACAACAGGCCAAAATTCTGAAACATTATTTTCTCTAATTACAGGAGGTAGAAATCTTCGTCGGCAAAACAGCGAAACCTTCCAAGGTAGCCCCTAAAGGAGATTGTATGAGCACCGAACGATCTGACGACTCGATCGTCGAAGAGAGCTGATCACACTACCCTTAGAATTTACTAAAATATAGAAACTATCTACTAAACTGTGTATGTATGTTGATGCTTATATATTACAACAAATGGCTTAAAGGTAGGCGGGGAATGGTGGTTGCGAATACCCCGACATAGCATCAAACACGCAAATATCGACAGTCGGGATTTGTGTTACTGAAATTTGAGTACATGTGCAAAGTTTTCACTCCGCCATCTTGTCTTACTAAATAAGTGATTTGAGTACATAATTGATAACCGAGATTAAAGAAGTTATATGAGCGATTTAGAGCGTGCGTAGTACGCGCAACCGGCGTGCGTGTATGACTATTTATATGAACATAAACCAAGCTGAAGAAGTATGTAAGAAATGTAGCAGATGTCGTTGTGTTGTTTCTGTGTACCCCTATGGGGAAAAACGCGTGAGTTTATGTTTGTATATGTAAGAGCGTTCATACTGCGCGGGCTGGCAACGTCGCATGTCAAGTTTTTTTCTTGTTTATTTATTAAATTTAAATCGAAATACTATTGTTTTACAGCCAAATACTAGATCGTTGCTATTTATATGTTTTGAAGCATTTTTTTTTTTACAACTAGTTTGCTATTTACTATAAAAAGCAAAATTATGTAAATTTGCGGTACTTGCTACGATTAAATGTTTTTGTTAAGAGCAAATAAATGTTAAAAATAATTGTAAATACCAAAGATGTAGTGCTTGGCCGAAGAAAATAGTTCTTTGTTTTATATTTAATAAAATAATCGAAAACCGCTAGAATATGCGACGTTGCCAGCCCACGTGGGATGGCAACGTCGCATATTCTCTGGAACTCTGTTAAGGGACGTCGCACACTACGCTGGTCGACAACTGGTCATGATCTTGGTCGCAGTGATCCCTTACTCATAATCTTTTCTCTCAGTGTGCAAGTAAAGTCCCCAATACAAATTTCCATACAAAATGGTTTAGTAGATAATTTTGTTATTAAAAAAAAGTCCTATGAAAAAAATGAATTTTGTATGAAAATGTATGTAATTAAAAAAATAATGAAATTATGATACTCAAACGCTGTAGGAATATATGGAATCGTATTAAAAAAAAATCCCCAATAAATTATTGTTTTTTAATTCATCTCAATTTTTTCTCATTTATTTGTTGTTTACAATTTTAATTCATTTGAAATAATGTTTCTTTTTTTTATTTCTCTTGCTATTAATTTTTGGTTGCAGACAATTTGAAGAAATGATGAAATAAATGTTTTTCTTTTATTTTTTTATTTTTTATTCATATAATAAACATATCGATTAAAATTGTAAATGATAAAAAAAAAATATTCATCTAACATAAGGCCTTTGCACACGAGCGACAAATCTTCGAAAAACATTTTATATTACAATCATTAAAAAAAACACTATTTGGCCTATTTATCAATATCATGAACTCAATTAATCGTTCGTGTGTAAACAAACCTAAATAAAATATAAAATACGATTTTGCACATTCCTCTAAAATTAATAAATATTTATTTTTAATCATGATTGTACAACATATTGTCGCATTTTCGCTATATATTGTAAATATTATATGCGCCTAAAATTGTATGTACTGTTAAACAGATATAACAAAGTATCAAAATTATGCCTCTATTGTAAAGATAAAGTATCAAGATTTAAACTTTCATTTACATTTAAACACATTTTTTTTTTATATTTTGTTCATCCAATCAAAGCAACTGAAGAGTATAGCCGTTTTGTAGAACCTTACTGCGAAATACTGAGCAGATTTTGATATAATTTGGCTGAAATAACGGTTGTAAAAAGACGCTTAGTGAAGCTAAGATTCACTTGTACTTCCCCCATTATTGGGATATCTTTTTTGTACTGGACCATATCTGGGACCATTCTGGTTACGGAGATATTGACGGTCTTATTACAAAGCAAGATTTTTCTTCATGTATGGTCTAAACCACTGAGCCTGTTTTTGAAATAAGAACCTAACAGTAATCGAAACACAGTTCCTTTTACAAAACTGACAACTTAGTCCGTTGTAATTTTTGTATTAAGAACTTTACCTGAATAGATATAAAGTTGGATATGCAAAAACTGGCTCAGTGCTTTAGTCTAGAAGTGAAGTTAGATCGCGTTTTGTAATAAGGAGTGATCGTATAATCGGGCACTTATATACCTGAACTTCTTCCCACGAAAGAATAATGTGGACATTCCTTTCTGAATAAATAAGTAATCCCGGGATTGGACATTTTTGTAAAAACAAACTATAACAAACTTAATGAAATTGTAGCAGTGGTTATTTTGATTTAGTATCTTTATTTTATTCAAAACAAATGGAATATCAATAAAAAATGATAATGTGCACAATGTGGTCAAGTAGTCGACATTGATTTCTCTATCTAACAGATTAGCGATCGAATCCACTAATTTATTGTATTTCATACGAATAGAAGACTAAAAAATATTAATATTTTTAAAAATTGCCGGGATCCGGGATTCTGAAAGGCATGTCCGAATTTAAATTTTTCGTGGGAAAAAAAGTGAAGTTTAGGTATATTAGCGCCCGATTACCCGATCACTGGTAATGACTGAAGGTCTAAATTCAATTTGTTTTTTCCCCGAAATCATTGTTTTTTAATATGTTAACTCCTGTATAACTCTTGAGCGTTATAATGGGCGCTGCCGCAAATATTTTTTTTATATGTAAACATAGGTTACAAATATACAACTATGTGAGATGTTACAGTTTTGTTTGTTCTCTATGCTTCGCAATTAGGTGTAAAAATATTAGTATCAATATCAATTATTTCATTATTCATAAGTCCTTTGTTACTTATTTTGATGTAAAGAATGCGTCAATAACGACTGTGTTAGTTCTATTTACACCATCTATAGCTAGGTCAGTATAGAATGACATACGGTATTTCATCCAAAGAAAATAAGATCTTTAAATGTTTGTGAAATCGCGGTTACAGAATTGTCACTACTACAAATTATACTATTGTGCAAAGTCTTGATACTTTTCCTTTATAACAATTCATTTTACCGAATTATGTAATAAATTAAATAATATAGATTCTTTACTAAGCTGTTGGCATTTTTCTTCACATTGTTTTAAATAGTATAATTATAGTTGATTTAATTTGATCTTTCCGGTAGTGTAAACAAATTAATTTTATTTTTAACATCAATTATCGCTTAAGTTACGAATTTATTATGTGCGTAGGTGCCGATGCATAAATTCACATACACGATCATCGAATACACGACCCACGATCGCGATTGGAAAAGTTTTGGGAATGTAGGTTGTTAATAAGTTTAACTACCAAAGTTCGGATATATGCCCTGTTTGATAATGACAGTTGAATAGTTCCCATTTATCTATAACACACTTTAATTAAAATTGTTTGGCAAAAATGATAAAGGATTTATGAGATTGAATATATTATACCTTTGTTGGATATTGCCCTTTTTACACTATTGGCTAGATCAAATAAAACACATATAATAAATAACTCTAAAAGTCGTTTCAAAGCGGCAGGCACGCTTCACTAAGCTTGAAATAGCATAATATTAAAATATATACGGAAATACACGAAAATCTAACGTTACTGCTCAATATATTATTGTAATTATGTCCGACACTTTTCCCGGGAAAATAATTTCATTTAAACATTTTAAATTAAGAATAGGGTATTTGACAAAGATTTGGTAGGGTATTTGAAAAAAAAGTCAACCAGAGACAACACCCATTCCACAAACAAATGTTATAGAAACTTAGCACCACAGACTACATAGAGATACTACGTATACGCTTAGCACTGTTTCATGCGACATGGACACAATATTTTTGACACGTTGCGAGACAAGCGCCTCCAGACGTAATAAAAATAAAACTTTTATTGTGTCTCCTTCAGCCGATTGTCAAATCAAATACTCTATTTAATTTAAAATGGCGACGATTATATTTGCCTCTCGCTCGCACAGGTAAAGAAGAGGTAAGAAGGTTTCAAATCTTCTGTCCTCTTTTATACCCATCGTCTTTAAAAATGTCCTGAAATAAATAAAATAATGGTTATAATAAGACATTGAATGAAAAAAAAAAACTTGTAAAAATTATCCTAAGTTTTGTCCTATCCTAAAATAAACTGTAGTGGTATTCTGTAAAAATCTCTTGTGCTGTTAGTGACTTGTCATTCCAACTGAGGGTCCATCTATCAGGAAAGCTACGCTTGTCGCGGTTGGTCCTTGAATGGGTTACCATCATTACATACCAAGAACTTTTCACACCCTGCTGTCATTCGTGGATCTTTGACAGTCGTTTCGGGTCGCTAGAAGCCCGAAAGTGACAACCAGTAACACCAAGGGGTATCGTATTACCCAGTAACTGGGTTGTGGAGGTCAGATAGGCAGTCGCTCTGTGTAAAATACTGGTATTCAGCTGCATCCGGTTAGACTGGAAGCTGACTCCGACATAGTTGGGAAAAGGCTAGGCAGATGATGAAAATTATGGATGGACACACTTCTCCTAAGTTATCGCAGTGATTTTTGCAGAATAGACCGTCTGATTTATGTGAAATAGAATCCCGTGTTTATAATAGGCATGTATTTTAGGGAAGTATAGTAACGAGAAAGACTAAATCACTATTTTGATATGGCATTGACGTTAATTGTTTTTTATCAATCGTTTTTGTATGAAATCGGTAAAAAAAAAACATCTTCGGCTATGTCTAGTCCGAAATCCCCATGCTAATGTAGGACAGGACACACGACTCGACAAATATTAGAACTTTTCTAACATAATGCAATCACCAATCAATTGGACAATCGCGGTGATTATGAAAATCACCAATCGCCATTAAGTCAGGCATGGTGATGATTAAAATTATTGCTGTAGTGGTCAACAGTCTAACGATTCAGTCTTACGATTGATAAAAACAATAAACAAAAATATCTCCCGATTTCTGAAGCCTCATTAAATAAATCTGCTCTAAAATCTCCTATCAATTTTCTTTTTGTTTTTTAACATGACTTTGTCAAAATATATTCACTTGATAAAAAGCGTCAGTGAGAGAAAGAGATGGCGCTATAAAAGACGAATAGCTCCATCTCTTTTAGACTTTCCTAAGGTTTTCAGAAATCGGTGGTTTTTAAAACAAATTGATGTAGAGGCACTGAGTGGGAAAAACTATAATTAATGTTAAATAGTATGTTTTGTTATGTTATGATATGATTGTATGTTAGTGTGGTCGATCTGTTAACAAGAAGGTGGTATGCGAGAGATATTAATTGATTTAGATACTTACAGAAATATTAGCCTGATAACAAAATGGCGTCTGAGTGCCCAAAGATTGGTAAAAAAGTTCGGTCTCAATTTTGCGGGGTAGTTGCGTAACAATTATCGAGAAGACATTGACATTTCAACAACATTCATTGCATTATTTATGTTGCTGAGCAGACAAATTTTTCGTACATATAAAGCAATGGATTATATCTTTCTAAATGATTCAGATTCTCTTTGATAGTGTGATGCAATTAGGGTTCTTCAAAAGTAACATTAATTTTGACAGTTCAACTACATTCATTGCGTTGTTGAGCCGAGAAAAATTTCGAACATATGAACCAAATTATGTTTTATAGTGGGTTATGCAATTAGGGTGAAGGGGCACTCAGAAATAATAAAATATTGACGTGTCACTCGCATACTATTTGAATTTTATGCATATTACTAGTTAAGATACCTAATTGAAATATTAATTTGTACAAAATCTACGGTTTTTTTAATACTCTGATTTACGTATTTTGATTCTTTTTTACATGGCAACACGCATTTTTCAAATTGCAATGGTAGAAAAATTATAATTATGTGTTACAAAAATTCAAATGTTTTTGTAAAATCGGAAATTATTGTTGAAAAGATCTTTTTATAACAAAAATGTTTTTCTTAACGTTGCCATGCCTATTTTATCAAACTTTTTTATATTGAATGGAAATTATCTAATGCTTTTATATTTGTCAGGATTTTAATTTATTTTATCGTTTAACTGACAAATTATGAAGTTTAAACAACATGAACACTATTTTTAAGCGAATTTATTAAATTTTAAGTCACAATATTATTGCACACACTGAAATGCTATATATTTTTCACTGTATTTCGACTGGAGATCATAAAATTGCACTGTAAAATTGTTTATACATTTTTATCAGTCACCATTAAAAAGTTGACCACTGTTTGACATAGGCTTCTCCCTAATACAGCCATTTTTTTTACGCTACATAAATAATAAAAAATCTAAATACTTATAGGGAGAAACTACAAACGCCAAAATGTGGAGAAACTAAAAATGAAACTCCTCTGCCTACCCCATCATTGGGGGAATACATTTGAGTAGAAAATTTTACATTGCAATTATTACCAGTCGAAAAAATAATCCTAGGAAAATCTACTATCACTATAGAAAAGGAAACAATTTTTTCGAGTATAAAAACGCATTAGAATAAACTCGCCTGTATTTAATTACCGTTAAATTATCCGCTGTATTATTATATAATTTATACAATAAAGATCATGACATTGGTTATTTTTTTGTTTTATTTTTGTGGCAACATTCATCTCAAGCAAGACTTTCTTACTTCTGACAGCAGCACTGCCCACCAGAGACTAAAGAGCAGTAACAGCCCTTTTGTGATTTTTCGTTTTATTAGTGATTCTGAAAGCGGGTTTCTTAAGCTTTCTATTGAATTAACTTACTTATTTCTAAGACTATTAGAATGGTTTTTATTTAACAGTTTTCACTTACTGCAAACGAAAAAAATTAACAATTTGGCGTGATTTCCCAACTAAAATACAGTATAAATTATACTGCAGATTAAATTTTAAGGTTTCATAACTAAAATGCAGTAAGCAATATAATTTTACAGTTCTTTAGATAGTTTTATATTTCTGGAAAAAAATTTAAAAAAAAATTAATACGCAGTAAAATTTACCGCCATACAAGCTATTTTTACTGCAAATTAAGAAAATACAATTTATTGTCACGAACTCCCAACTAAAATGCAGTAAAATCAAAGCTTGTCGCATTTTAGTTGTGAATACTTAACATTCTTTTATCATTATAAACTGACTAACACGCAGTAAAATACAGCATTACTGCAGATTAGTTTGGATAGCATAATGACACAGATATGATTATTCCTAGCTAAAGTGCAGTTAATGTTTTAAATACTGCATTTTAATTGGGATCAAGTTTAACAAATTATAGTAAATTAAACTAATTTAAACGCAGTATCAAGCTGATACTGCATTTTAGTCGGTTTGAATAGATAAAACTTTATTTGTGAGACAGAGTGTGCAAAGGATTTACTGCTAGATTGCATGCGATTTGACTTAATTAATCAGTCGCTCCAGTGAACCGTGCCAGTGTGGACGTGCCCGTCGGCGTCGCTCGCACTGCTTACGTTTTTTTGGCGACAGGATTTGGCGGGTAAGATTACATAATTATATTACTTAAGTTTATTATGATTAATAAAACTTTTATAGTATTAAGACGTACTTTAAACAGATACTTTAACTAATAGGTTATTTTCTATCCTTACATAAAATGTTTCGTGTGTTGAATAACTATCATTTGTTTGTGTTTGGATGGTTTTCTATTTATGTATTATAAGTATTTATTGACTTTAAAAAGTAGTATCTACCTATATCAATCAGTAGGCCAATTATTCTCGTAACTCGTAACTAATGGTAACCTATGGTTTGACTTTTAACGAACTGAGTTAGAATTGAGATTATATTTTGAATAGACTAAAAATAGATAGGGTAGGTATTCACCTAACCATACATTAATACAGTTCAGTGTCGCTATGATCTCATTCTAAATTCAAATTATTCTAGGTACCTGTCTACAATCTCATTGCAAACTTAACGGCCATACACTTGCGTCAAATTTATGTTTGGTTGATATACCGTTTTGCCGTTTTAGCATTTTAATCAAGTTTCAGTCCATTTTCGATTTCAAAATAATTTAAAACTTTAGTATAAATGTAAATTAAAATTAGTTTTAATGTACCTATACTAGTCAGTAAGTACTTACCAATTCTCGTTTATCTTTCTGTGCAGGTTCATCAATATGAATGTGAGATCAAAACAAATTATGTCACTGCTAAGCAATTTGGAAAATGACGTCTTACCACCGGATAGAATGATATCGCAGCTACCTCATCACGATAACAATGACTCGCCTCCAAAAGCAATATTAAGGGATGTGCATAAAAACAACGACTCTGTTGTCCAAAATATTGATTTGAGCAAAATCTCTGACGCAACACAACACCACTCCATAAATCTGCCAGAAGCTCACCAGGACAGCTTAATTAGTAATCTCGTGGATACAGCGACCTTTGATCTTTTATGTAATGAAACGCTGCCTTCAACATCATTCTGTGATTCATTCATAGAAGATTCAGATGATTCTGTAAAAGATAAAAACTATGTTCCTGAGCCATCTTCAACATCGTCGAGTTTAAGAGATTTAGATATCACAAACGATCCAGCAGAAATTCAGGTCAACAATGTCAATACCCAGCCAGCACAATTACCTGTTGTGAAAATACGGAATAAGTCATGTAGGAAACGTAAAAGTGAACTTCAATATGCCAAAAACATACAGAAATATCCGGTGCGAGAACCCTGTCAAAATGTATGTAAAAAACTATGTACTATACATTTTACTGAAGAAGATAGAAAAAAAATTAACAAATATTATTGGTCTTTGAATTGGGAACATCAAGGAATATTTATCAAAAATCTTGTGACGGAGGAGGCTTGCAAGAAAAGTACAAAGAATTTGAAACGACCACGAAACGTAACTTACAAGTACAGTTTAACAAAAAGAGATACAGAAGAACTATCGCATGAGGTATGCAAAGTATTTTTTTTAGGCACTTTAGGATATGACAAAAAAAATGACAGGCGTGTAAATTCTGTCCTGAAAAAGTCAATTTTAGAGCAAAAGGATAATAGGGATGGCCGTAATTTGACAAATTGTCATGCTATAGATCGTACTTTGATCACAGCTCATATTGAATCGTTCAATCCATGTGTGCATCATTATAGACGAGTGCATGCACCCAATAAGAGATACTTGCCCAGTGACCTTACAATTGTTGATATGTATGGAAACTTCCAAGAGAAGTACCCCGAATTCAAATGCAGTCTTGAAACTTACAGAGATCACTTGACAAACAAAATGAACATTTCTTTTGCTAAGCTCGGCCATGAACAATGCGAGACATGTGAAACCTTCAACCTCCATAACCTTGATCATGTAAAAGAACCGTGTACTGATTGCCAAATTTGTAAGACCTACGCTCATCATAAAATTAAGTATACACTAGCCCGAGAGATGTACGATGCAGATACAAAGGCTAATAGTCAGCGTAATACTGTAATTGTTTCTGTGGACCTCCAAAAAGTAATAATGTTACCTCGCATTGATACCTTTAAAGCAGCTCTGTTTTGCCCCAGGCTTGTGGCGTACAATGAAACCTTTGTACCTCTAGGAAACTTCAAGAAAGGTCACGTATTTGCAGCAGTTTGGCATGAAGGAGTGGCAGGGAGAAAGCAAGAAGACATCACTAGTACATTTAAAGCATTCTTACTAAATAATCGTGATGCAGAGCACATCGTTTTATGGCTTGATAATTGCTCGGCACAAAATAAAAACTGGTGTTTTTTTACTTTCTTGATAAGTATAATTAACAACTTAGAGATTTCTGCCACAACAATTGAACTCAAGTTTTCAAGTATCCTAAAGGCATTGATAGGGAAAGGAAGCGAAACATCTTAAACGTATTAGGGCCGCTTATTCCACCAAATAGATTAATCTTCTGGAAAAATCTTTCTGTTGGTTCTACGTCACAAGAACCAGAAGAATTTAATTTTGATATTGATGAATAATCTTAAACTGTTAATGTGTTTTGAATTTATTTTTAATAGTCTGTATTTTTTATCTTCAAATTCTAAGAAACAATGTGCCTTAAAGTTAACTTAAGACTGATTATTAATAAGTACAACAAAAGAACTAAGTAAATATTTTTCTGATCTGTTTTGATAATTGTATGATACATACATTTTTATTATTTTAAATCTAGTAGTAAGAATAATAAGAGGCTTCAAAAGCTAAACTAAACCAATGTTATTTTTAAAGCGCGTTAATATACTGTTAAAAATTACTTTTAGAAACTAATTATGTACCTACCTAATAACCAAGGCTTGTAATGCTTTGTGTGTGATGATTGTTTTACTTTAATGTTGATCTCAAGATTATGTCTAGTAGTAAGAATAATAAGAGGCTTCAAAAGCTAAACTAAACCAATGTTATTTTAAAGCGCGTTATACTGTTAAAAATTACTTTTAGAAACTAATTATGTACCTACCTAAGACTTACCAAGGCTTGTAATGCTTTGTGTGTGATGATTGTTTTACTGTAATGTTGATCTCAAGTTTATGTCCACCTTTATAATACTCACCTACATTTACTATCTATATTTTATTGTTAAACATAAAGATACATTATGTTATATATGTTAATATTAAGAGAAAACTGTCAAAGGAGGTTGTGCATTCTGCGCAGGGTCCTTTATTAATTAGATGTTTTTTTTTTTTTTTTGATATGTAAATTTTACATAAGTGAGTTGAATTATTGTGATTAAATAATAAGAAATAAACGGTCTTTAAAATGTGAACTAGCTATTTTTCTTACTGCACTAGTAAATTGAACACTTTTTTCTTAAAAAACTAACTAAAATGCAGTATTTTTTTGACCTTACTGCATGTTAGTTGGGTTTCTTGACAAAATAACTGATCCAAACGCAGTAATAGGGCTTTTTGCTGCATTTTACTAAGTTTAAAATGGTATTTTTTACAAAAAAGGCTATGCAGTAATAGGCACCAAAAAGAATAAAATGGCCATAATAAATTCAGTTATTAAGATATTTTTTTTTTATTGCTTTAACGTGTGAACCTATGCCTTTACAACCTTTCTGCATTCAAATTTTTTTGCTTATACATTCTGTTGATTTTTTAAAATCAATTCTTAACTTTAAATGCGTTTTACTCGAAATCGTGATTTTGCTGTTACTGCACTTTAGTGTATGGTGGGCAGAGCAACCCAATAGCAACCTTATGATAACGACCTTAGGTCCACTTTCGTACGAATTTTTTCGCACACTGGATCTTCATCACACCACTTAGCACCGAAAGTTGACAATCGAACAATGTGTATTTTCTACGCGCTGAGAATCACTTGCATTCTCAATACTCGTTTCGACGCCCAGCGCGAAAAAACGCGCGGCGATATTTTTAAGAACGTGAGAATGTGGTCTCTAAACATCGACCCGACCGACCCTTCGCGGAAACAAGGGGTTACATTATGTGTGCTTATTATTTTGCTGTGACAGACCTGTCAATGGGAGCAACCTAACTGCAACGAGAATAAAGATCACTTTAGATTTTGCATCACTATCAAAATCAAAGGTAAAAATGTAACGGCTGTGAAAGGACGTAGTCTACTGCTCATATCACGGTCCCAATAAACCCCCAATTGGGTTCCCGCATTGTCGTTGCGGGGGGGCTCAGTAGCCGTGGTCTCCCAGCCACGGTGAAGCGAAGAGGAACCCCAAGGTGGGGCCGCTCGTCAGGGCTTTTGCCTCCAAAAGCCGACTACGTGGCGGCCAAAAAGAAAGTTCCGGTGAGGTGCACCGCAATCGAGAGGGGCCGCGATATCGAATGGGAGGCATCGCGGCTGAGGGTTACGGGCTGCGGCGGAGGAGGAGTACCAGTACTTCTGAGTAGCGCGCTACCCTTCCGTGGCCTGAACTTGGCCGCTCTCTCTATCCCCTGCGGCCGAAAAGTGGTAGGCGGCGGGGCCACTGTGCTGACCCACTGCAGGAGGACCAAGGGTGCCAGGCACGGGATCGTCTGGGGCTTTTATTCTATTTGGTTCCTGGGGTGGTCACGGCGTGCCATGTGTCCTGGTCCGCCGGTTATAGGGGTATTATTCCCCTCCGAGGAGGGTCCGGTGACGGACAGCCCACCTCAGGCGGCACTGGAGGACACCGTGGAGTTTTAGTGGGTTACTGTCCCATATAACTGCGATATCCTGCCGTGGTAGCGCAGTAGGCATTTCTCCAGGTAAAAAAAAATGCCCGGGTCGACGGCGCGTTGTGTTCCATGCGCGCCGTCAGAGATGTCAGCAACATCTGGTAGGGTCCGCAAGGGCCGGTGCCTGCCAGGGGTGCGGGTTGTTCGAAAGAGATACCGTCGCCCCTGGCACACGGGCAACTGAGGGAACACGGGTGGGTTTTAGTCAGTAGAAGTCTGACACGCACTCCTGCTCCACCCAGAGTGAGAAAAGTGATTTGATGATTTCCCACCGTCAAAAAAAAAACGGTACCAATCAAATTCGTAGGAAAGAAAAGAAATGTGACCTCTCCAGGGCGTGATGCTAAAAATTTAAGCAAAAAATGTGGCTAGGGGCCCTGGGTCTCCAAAGTCCAGACCTGACGAATGTCCATTAACTGGATCAGCCAATGCTGATTGCTATAAGTAGGCTAGCAACCCCAGCAACCCAAACACCCCGATTTTTTTCGCACACGAAATGAACAAATTAATGTAAGGCCCAAGTAAGTAAAACATTATACATACTCGTATATTAATAGTTGATCGCTGACTGTTCACAAAGCCTGCGAGTACTCACAGCCACAAGAGCTAACGAGAGTAAGCGTTCAGTGACACTCGTTTGGCGGGCAGAACACTCGATGAAATACTCATCGTTGGTAATGCTAGCGAATTAGTTAACGCTCTTCGCCGTCGCGTACTCGCTGCTCGTTGCTCGCCAATCTGTTTTTTAGTTTTTAGCTCTCTTTAGGAACCATCTTGTTATTCGCCCACGGTGAGGTCATTACAGGTTGACTAAGTACTACTAATCTTATGTACTGCCACTAGTTTTGGCTTATTTTCTGTGCACCGAGAGAATCCGCTAAGGGTCATTTTACACTGACCTTCACCATGGCCGCCAGCAAGTTTATTCTCAGGGGCATGGGCGTAGCTAAGGATTTTGTGTAGGGGGGGCAGCCGTCTAGATAGAGATGGAGATCATAAATGACGCCAAGTAATAATTAATCCCACAAAAATATATTTCATGAAAAGTAGGCTGCCAAGACTTAAATAGCGCGCGGATAAAAAGTTATCAGATCTAATGTAGATCAAAGCCCCCAACTCTACAAACCTTACCTGCATCTTGGTCAAAATGTACAGCTTGGCCGTTCCGCAGGACAGACACTCCTATGGACTTCATAATCATCATCATTATAATTTTGGCCGGAAGACTTTCACTACTGGTCATAGGCCTTCTCCAAGCTCCACCACTTCGACCGGTTATATGGTTCCCATATCCAGTCGATTCCTGCGGCTTTCACAAAGTCATCGGTTCACCTTGTGGGTGTCATTCCAACTCTACGTCTTCCGGTACGCGGTCGCAACTCCAGAACCCTTCGGCCCCATCAGCCATCTGTTCTCCAGCGGATCTCTTCATTTCTGTTTCAATCACGTAGGGAGACTCTCAGGATAACCCTCTCCATTGCTCTTTGCGGCTTTATTAGAAGTCCAATTATTAGAAGTCCAATAGTCACCCTATTGGACTTCTAATAAAGCCTATTGTGAGCGGCCACGTTTTAGTGCCATTATGTCATCACTGGCAACATGCAGTGGTCAAAGACTTTCATCTGTAGGCACTTTGGTATTTGGGACGCGAAGATATTGCGCAGCTTCCCGAACGCTACCCTGCTGAGTCGGATTTGACGATTGAACTCTGTCTCGAAGCTGGACCTACCTAACTGGACAGTTTGTCCTAGGTAAACATCATCATCATCATTTCAGCCTAAAGACGTCTACTGCTGGACATAGGCCTCCCCCAAGAGGGGCGTTTTGCCATAATCGCCACGCTTGGCAGGCGGGTTGGCGATCGCAGCATGGTGGTAAAATGCATAGAGAACGCTGCTGCCCATTCTCTAGTAAGCCCCTGAGTCGCCTTCTACGACACCCACGGGAAGAGATGGGATGGTACTATTCTTTAACGTCCGGCACCACACAGAACGAACGAGGTAAACATACTCGTCCTTAACTTCGACTGTAATGTCTCCGATTTTTATGAGACTGAATACCTACTCTCATGAAGATAGGAGACGCTACATGGGCATTTGACATGACCTTCAAGACTCACTGTGTCGTTAGCTCCACTGAGGTCACTGAACACTGTACCGAGGTCCTCCATAGTTACATAGGTATACTCTTTATACCATACAGAGTGTACCTCCAGGACCGGATTTCGGAGTCGGCCGACTCCGAAATCCGGTCCTGGAGGTAGCATAGTGGCGTTTTCGTACAGACACTTCAGCTCCTCGATATACCGATCGATAGTGGATCCTTTGTTCTTCTCTATTACATCCTTAATACGTTCCATATTAAAGTGGCTAAGGTCGCTTTTCAAGGACTTGCATCGTGCATCTTACTTTGCACCGTCATGATCTGCAAAGTAGGATCAGAAAGCTTCTTGTTTCTCTGTACTTACGGGTTTTGAAGATCTTAGGCCCGTGAACGTGAGCATAGGACATGCTCACGTTTTCTTAAGAAGGAGATCAACATAAAGAGGCCTCTCTTCTCTCTCGATCTTCACCACTTTGCTCACAAGGGAAATATGAACGATTAACCCGACACCACCTTGGGACTGCTGGTCGCTCTCCCACCCCTGGGACTTTGGGACTGCTGGTCCCACTCCCATATGAGCTTATGGTAATAAATTAAGTCAGTGGTCTGTATCACGGAGTTAATACAAAGGTCTGTATCATGGAATAGTTCAATGGAATGGCCCAGCCATATTATAAATAACCATGACGTGAGTTGGGCTTGGCTCTATCATCGATCATATTACTTTTATCAGTGAAAGCGGGTGACCACTGAAAATCAGCGCTGTGCTGTGGATCCCATAGCACAGCATCATGCTGAGTGGAAGCCATCTTGTCACAGTCACGGCGTGCAGCTGCCGACTATTTATGTTCTGTATGCCTATGTATACAAATATTTGTGTTGTTATGATGTTTTTTTTTTTAATAATAGGTCTTTACCTATGAAATTGCCGTTTTGTATGAAAAAATTTAAACGAATTTTTTTCATGAATTTTTTATTTGTATTAATCGAAGTAATCACCCATGCAATCAATGCATCTTTGCCATCGCAGTGGCAGTTTATTGATGCCCTTCTTAAAGAAATCAGCTGGACGGGAGGCAACAAATTCTTCAAAGGCATTTTGTACTGCCTCTCGGGTATTAAATTTTTTTCCCGCCAAGAAGTTATCCAAATTCTGGAAAAAGTAGTAGTCTGTAGGTGCAAGGTCTGGTGAGTAGGGCGGATGACGGAGAGCTTCCAACCCCAGTTCTTGCAACTTGGAGACCGTCTGCTGTGCAGTATGAGGTCGCGCGTTGTCGTGCAGGAGCAGCGGAGACGAGCGATTGACCAATGCTGGTTGGAGATGCGCCAGCTTCTCCATCATTGTGTTCAGTTCTTCACAGTACACATCTGCAGTAATGCTCACCCCGTTTGGTAAGAAGCTGTGATGAATCACACCGGCGCTAGACCACCAAACAGTGACCATCACTTTTCTAGGGGTAAGTTTTCGTTTAGGGCATTGTTTAGGTGCTGAACCAGGATCCAACCAACTTGCTGAGCGCTTACGGTTATCAAACAGAATCCATTTTTCATCGCAGGTAACAATGCGGTTCAAAATTCCTTCATTTGTGTGTCTGTTGAGCAGTGCAAGGCACGTCTCGACGCGTACTTCGCGCTGGCGATCATTGAGTTCGTGGGGCACCCATTTGTCAAGCTTTTTTACCTTGCCAATTTGACGCAAATGGACCAATATTGTTTTGACGCTAACGTCGAAAGCTGCTGCTAATTCAGCCGTAGATTGTGTATCATCAGCTTCCACAATCGCCTTTAATTCGTCATTGTCGACCAAAGTCTTCGGACGACCGCGAGGTTCATTTTTCAGGTCGAAATTTCCAGAACGGAAGCGAGCAAACCAATAACAGGTGGTGCGTTGGTTTGTAGTGTTAGCTCCGTAAACGTCGTTGATGTTGCGTGCCGCTTGTGCCGCGTTGCTGCCACGACGGTACTCATATTCCATAATTACTCGAATTTTTAACGTATCCATGATGACGAAAAAGATTGAAATGCGATGAAAATGTAACACTAATCAATAAAGAAATGACTACTTTTAGAAAAAAAAATCCATGTTTTTAAAAGAAAATTAATTTGAAATTAGAATTCTTAGCCAAACAAAAATTATTTTGATTTGAAATGGCCAGTACTGCAGAACGGCAATTTCATAGGTAAAGACCTAATATGTTATTTCACCTTTTTTAACCGACTTCAAAAAGAAGGAGGTTATCAATTCGACATGTTTATATTTTTTTTTTTTTATGTATGTTCGGGCATAACTCCGTCGTATATAGACGGATTTGCAAAATTCTTTTTTTGTTCGAAAGGGGTTTATTCCGAAATGGTCCCATATTAATTTCATATAGATCTGATGATGCGTTTCGGAGACAGACAACAGAACTCTTCAAAACAGTACAGCAAATCAACCGCGAATGCTGCTCTCGCATAAATATGCATTGTTTTGACCCCAAAGATGATGAAACTTCGAATTGGTGTGGGGTAGGTAACTAAAAAGTGAAAAATAAAAACTTAAAAAAAAAAATAACAACCGACTTCCAAAAAACACTACAAAGTGCAAAATAACTTTAATTTCGGAAGGCGGTGACAAAGAATTGAAATACCTACACCTCCAAAGTCACCGCCTTCCGAAATTAAAGTTATTTTGCACTTTGTAGTGTTTTTTGGAAGTCGGTTGTTATTTATTTTTTTAAGTTTTTATATAAGCACGTGTTTCTGTGACAAATAAATCCATTTTTCTTTAATTTTTTTTATTTTTGTAGGGTGCTCTATTTAATTTAATTTTAGCTGTAATATTGTACTACTGGCTTATCCATAAGAAGTGCCCTAGAGATTTTGACAAGTGAGTCAGACAGTAACGCAATCGTAATTTTCATGTATTATTATAATTCAAAGTGTAAAAGCTAGATAAATCGCCTATTCGCATTAAAAGTGTACAATTTCTAAAAATATTCGAAATCGAGTTTATATGCGGAAACGTTTGGTATCACGTGTATTTTTCTCTTAAATATTGACAAAAGAGCGTAGTTCAATAAACATTCGCGAGATGGCGCATTGGTTAGTTTTAAATTGGCCGATGTGAGAACTTGTGTCGCGCGAATACTATACAACTTTTAGTTACGTTCAAACGACCGAGCAGTGCACGCGTTGTGTCTCTTCAAAAGTATACAAAAACGAAAATTTGACCGTAAGGTAAGCATTCTATTTCATTAGTATTATACAATCTCAAAATCATACACTTATTGCTATAAATGTGTAGCAAATTTTGAATCAATTCTCCCTTTAAAATCGTATAAATATGCAATTGTACAGTTTTTGTGATAAAATATGAATAATACTGTCCTGATCTATTTCATTAAAAGTATGTTTTTTTCTAAATTGTATACTGTTTTAGATAGTTTTTTGTGAAAAGTGATGTTTTAACTTAAAATTGTCTACTTTTTATCATAAATCTGACGTCAGAAATAGTTTTATCCCATCGATCACTAGTTCTTTATTAGTGATCGATGTTTTATCCCGAAAATGTTTACTTTTTAATCAATAAATTACAGATTATTTTGATTTTCGTTAATATTGGCTATTTTATTAGGTATGATTTCACTGTCATTCTGAAACATACAGCGACTTGTTTCAACGCGTTTGGTTTTGTTTTAATAGACGGCACTGCGACGAATGTTCGGGGGCAAGTTGCTGCGCGTTCCTCTCTATACAAAACGAGATAGCCGCGACAGCTAGCGGTCGCATCCGACCATCCATTGTAGTGCCGGCTCTAATTGTATGTTATAAAATATTTTCTTTATTTATTCAGATTAAATTAAATGCTTTTGAAATGGCACAAAGAAGTAAATTCTTAGAGAACTTGAAAAAAAATATAATTACTAAGAAAGAAATAAATGATCCGCCTATTGCTGATTCTGAAGTGGAATCGATGGAGATACTACATGAAAATAACGCACAATATGTAATAAGTCAAAGTTTGGGTATGTTTTGTATTAATAAGCAGGTATTATTCATGAGATTTTATTTTATTTAGGGACTTATTATACTCTAATATTTTCTTTGACAGGCTTACAGGACGATTTACAGGAAACGACCGAATATCCCCAGGAAGGTTTACAGGAAGATTTACCGGAATCGAACGAAAATCCACTGGAAGGTTTACAGGAATCGAACGAAAATCCCCAGGAAGGTTCACAGGAAACAAATGACAATTTAGATTTACAACAACAATATATACAAGAAATTAACGCTTCAGAGAAACAGCAACTTCAGAAAATTGGTAAGATATCCATCAGTATTTTTTAAATTTTTGTAGGAGAACTACAAGTGTTTCTAAGTCAGACATTTTATTTTAGATTCATCAGATAGCAGTGACTCCGATTCCACAAGTTCTTCATCCAGCTCGTCTTCCTGTGGAAAAGATTATTCTTCTGATGACAGCGTAGCTGATCCCAATTTCAATATTAGTAATGATTTTAATTTATCCCAAAGTAGTTCTGATTCTGAGCCATCTAAAGCTGAAAATCCATCGGTTCAATTAATCCATACAGTTGAATCACAGGCAGAGCAAGTTTCACCGAAAAAGAGGACACGTAAACGTCTAGCTAACCCAACAAAATGGAAAACAAATGAATTAAAACGATTGAGGCATGCAGGTAAAAGCTACTCTACTAAAAAAAAAGTTGTAAGTGAAAAATCTTTGAAACCTCCTTGCGGAGAGAAATGCAGGCAGAAATGTTCTACTCTAATTTTGGAGGAACAAAGGCAAAAAATTTTTGATGCATATTATTCTTTACCAGATGCACTACATAAACGTCATTTTATTGCCAATAGCATTGAGGAGATTAAGCCTAAATATGTGTACAAATCTAGCAACAGACCACGCAAAAATAATTTAAAATTTTTCTTGAATGATGGCAAAAATCAAAAAATTTCGTGTCTGTCAAAAGTTTTACTTAAATACGCTTGATATTTCCTTATCAATAATTAGAACAGTGCGAGATAAGCTTTTTGAAAAGGACAACCCGGTGCCGATGCTCGATGACCGGAGAGGCAAACACGAACATCATCACCGGGTTGAGGATTCACTAAAAGACAGCGCTAGAGAATTCATTAGAAACATACCAAAAATAGAAAGTCACTACGTTCGCGCTAATACTAGCCGAGAGTATATAGATGGAGGCAGAAACTTGGTTGATATTTACAAGGATTATGTTCAATTGTGCACAGAAAAAAGTGAGAGTTATATTAACTACGTAATGTTCCATAGAATTTTTAACACAGAGTTTAATATTAGTTTTTTCACTCCGAAGAAAGATGCTTGTGAAGATTGTACTGCCTATATTAATGCATTAGACTCTCAGAAGGAAGAAATGAAAGATCGTTATGAAAACCACCTGAAGGAAAAAGAATTGTCACGAATAGAAAAAGGGAACGATAAAACAGAGGCCCAAAGTAAATCATCGTTAATTGTTGCAGTTTATGACTTACAAGCGACGTTGTCATGTCCAAAAGGCGAAATTTCAACATTTTATTACGTAGGTATCAAAATTGAATTCTTACAACTTTACCATCTATGATTTGAAAACAAAAGACGTAGAATGTTACTTTTGGCACGAACAGCAAGGCAATAGAGGCTGTGTTTATAATTATATTGTATCTGTAAGCACGAGAGTAAATGAAGACATTGATATCATTTTTTACAGTGATAATTGTACAGGTCAACAAAAGAACAAATTCTTAATAAGTATGTATATGCATGCGGTAGCAACGATTCCCAGTCTTAAAACAATGACGCATAAGTTCCTTATTAAAGGACACACTCAAAATGAAAATGATTCGGCTCACTCGGTTATTGAGAGAAATATTAAAAAATCACTTAGATCTGGGCCAATATACAGCCCAGATCAGTATGTTTCATTGATCAGGACAGCAAAAAAGACTGGGAAATCTTACAAAGTTAACGAATTAAATTACACACAATTTAAAGATTTCAAATCTCTTTGTAATGATGTAGGGCGCAATTCTAATAAAAATACTAATAACGAAACTATAAAGATGAATGACATAAAAATCTTAAAATTCACTAAGGAAAATCGTGGTTGCTTTTTTTATAAAACTTCCTATAGTCAAGAAGATTTTAATATGGTAAAAGTTGGACCCACCGCTGCAAAAGGTCTTCGAGATAATTACCGTTTTAAAGCAGTATATAACGCGCCAATTGAAATTGCCGATCAGAAAAAACGAGGTTTATTAGCTTTAGTTAATAAGAAAACGATTCCCGAATACTATCGTCCATTTTATGAAAATTTGTAATCTTTGTGAAATAGACGATAATTTTGAATACAAGTTGAATAGATTTATTTACTTGTATTCCTTTTTATTTATTTTTCTTTTAATTCATTGTATTTTTTTTTTAAATAACTACTTAATTTTTTTAATATTTTATATAAACTATTAATACGTATAAATAGAACTCAAAAGACTGGATAAAGTTCCTAATAATAATAAAAAAAAATCGTTTTATACCCTAGATCTTAAAGTTCATACTCAGTAAGACTGAAATACCTTGGACAAGTTCCTGACTTAGTGCCATATTACTTAGTGATTAACGTGATTTAATCAACCACTTTTTTATTGTTATCTTATTTTTTGAGCCATTTTGTTTTAGTTGTATATGTTTTAGTTCATATTTAGTATAGTAATTTCATAATTGTACTGGAAGAAATAAATATTTTATAAAATATTATTGTTTTACTGCGAAAAATATTATATTTTCCCCTAAATTTAATCGTATTTAATAAATTAAATATTAATGTTCTAATAAAAATTAAGCAACATTTTATCTAGAAAAGTATTCAAACTCAAAACGATTATTTTTTTGACGTATATTTCGGCTACTTTCTATCAATTTTATCTTACTTTGAAAGACAGATAATGTAACTATCAAAAAATAAAAATAAAATGTTGAAAAGATCATTATTATTTAAAATATTACACGTTAAACCTTTAAAACGCTCTCCTGTAAAATTTGTAAGTTTTGAGATTGTACAGTTTTAAAGCAAGAAGACGAAATAATACTTGTTTTATTTAATTCTGTTAACGTTCTATATCTTTTCCTGAGACTTTGAGCTCTTTAGCGTGGTCCAGCCCGAAGCTTTGCAAATACGACGAAACGCTTCGAGAAAAGGTAGTATCTTTGCTTTTTGTTTTTGGCTCGTCTTGTCGGGGGCAGTAGGTACTAAGCCCCATTTACTCTTTTTGACGAAATACGCCATATGGTGATGTGGCGTATTTTTATTTTATCTAAATCTATTAATATTATAAATACAAAATAAATTCTTGTCATTGTATCTTAATGGTTTCCACGTTTAAACGGATTGCGATAAAGGTTGGAAAGAAGATATCATATTATTCTGGGAAAGATACTTTTTACCGCGGGAAGATATAATTTCTAGGGGGAGAAAGAAGTTTCTAGGGGGGGGCGGTGACCATCCTTGCCCCTAGCAACGCCCATGCTTGAGCTCCAGCTCCACGAAGGAAACTCGATTATTTTTCTCTCCCCTCGGATATGTTTGGTTTTCGTTAGTCCAAAACTTTGCTAACTTACCTATGCACAAACCCCCCCGAGTGGGTTCCCGCATTGTCGTTGCGGGGGGGGCTCAGTAACCGTGGATTCCGGCCACGGTGAAGCCAAGAGGAACCCAAAGGTGGGGCCGCTCGTCAGGGCTTTTGCCTCAAAGCCGACGACGTAGCGGCCAAAAAGTAGGTTGCAGTGAGGTGCACCGCAACTGAGGTGGGCCGCGATGTCGAATGGGAGGCATCGCGGCTGAGGGTTACGGGCTGCGGTAGAGGGGGAGTGCCGGTGCTTCTGAGCAGCGCTCTTCCCTTCCGTGGCCTGGACGGGGCCGCCACCGTTTGATGGCGGACGCGGTGGGGCCGCAGGGGAAGAGGAGTGTCGGTATAGCGTCAGCCGCTCTCCCTATCCCCTGCGGCCGAAAAATGGTAGACGGGACGGCGCGTTGTGTTCCACACGCGCGCCGTCAAAGATGACAGCAACCACCGGTGGGGTCCGCAAGGGCCGATGCCTGCCAGGGGTGCGGGTTTGTTCGAAAGAGATACCACGGCCCCTGGCATACGGGCTACTGAGGGAACACGGGTGGGTTGTAGTCATTAAAAGTCTGACACGCCCTCCTGCTCTACTCAGCAGGAGAAGTCATTTGATGATTTCCCACCCAGAAAAAAAAAAAAAAACCTATGCACAAAAGCTTTAGAATCGAGACATTGCAGAATACAATAAATTGAAAATCTTCGGATCTTTTGGATATTTTTTTTAGTTCTGGATGTTTTTACACCTATATTTTATTTTGAAGACAGCGAGGTGCAAGTGCAAGGTGTGCACCCTGCTGCCGGCGCCCATGAGGGGGGTGCACCTTCAGCTTCACGAAACGAGCTTGATCATTTTTGACTTCACTTCTTTTTCCATTCATACAAGGCGAAACTTGGGCGAGTTATACAGAAAAACGTAACAATTGATAGAATTCATGAACAAGCGAAGCGAGCTCGAAAATTTTCGATCTCACCTCGCCTCTATTATTACCTGACTGCGCCAGAAGGAGGGTTATGTTTTCGAGGGTATATATGTGGATTGCTTTGTCGTCTTTTAGACTACAGAGCAGCCGAAACGGCGTGATAAATGTTAGCTTGTGAGGCGTCGTTAGATTCGCCTCAATTATGAGATTGTCACTACTTAGGTAGGTACTGGGATATCAAAATAAAGGGTTTCATAAATTGGTCTTATTAACGTCAAAATAATTATATTAACTAATATCTTGACGAATAACTATCGTAAATATATTATCAAGGATGGTACGGTTGACATCTGTTGGGCATGCCAGCGTTCCGGTGAATCAATCCGACATAATATACCTACATAGTTTCCGGTTGTTCTCGTCTTGCTAACGGAGAGTATTTGCACAGACACAATCTAGTAGCTAGAATTATCCACCAGCAGGTTGCTTTGCAGTACAACCTAGTGGAAGTCTGAAGTACCATACCACAGGTATGTGCCCGACCCAGTTCTTGAGAATGGTCACGCCACATTGTACTGGAATTGATCTATCATCACTAAAAGGACAATAGTCCTGTGGCTACAATAGCCAATGAGCCTGATTGTGGTGATAGATCGACGAGAGCGTCGTGCAATGATAGTTGATATCGCTGTCACTCATGACGAGAATCTCGTGTAAGCTGAGCAAGGAAAGTATCTATTTCGAACAACCCGGACCCTTGGCAGGCATGGGCCCTTGCGGGCTCCATCAGTTCTTGCTGACATATCTTTGAAGTGCGCATAGAAAGCAACGCGCCGTCAACCCGGGCTTGGTCCTTACCGGACAGCGAGCTACCCATTACTCGCCGTCCGCAAGCTCACGCCTACGGTGGCCGGGAATCAGTCTGGGATTCCCGACGCCCAGGGCGTATCCTGCGAAGGCTAGGGCCGTGAGGGCGCATATTCTGCGTCTTCCTCACGTGCGCCGCCTCCCTCTTCGCGAGGGACTGTTTCGCAGAAGGAAGCAACAGCTCTATTTCTAAGGTTCTATTTAATTAATTTAAAAAAAAGTTAATCAAACAAATTAATTAATAAAAATGGTAAAAATAAAATAAAGAGTATTATTCTGGCTATTTTTATATTCGCAAAAGATTTTATGGAATAATGGAAATTATACGTTTGCTAAAAATCTGTTGTCTATGATTAATATTTCACATTAAAATATTTAATTAAATCATATGACTGAAACATTAGAGTAACGATTAATTACTTTATTACTTTTGTCCACAAAAATAAATTACGTTTTCTTATTTTGTTGGAAAAATTATGCTTCCAACATGGGCCAAAATTCTATAGCTTAAAAAGAAACGTAACGTATAGAATGGTGTAGTCTATGATTTGACAAGTAACCTCCAGCGTCATTTCTGTACTTTTACAGTAATTTTATTAAAAAATCATTTTCACTTTAGTATTTTAAATCAAATGTTTATTGTCTAATTTTATTTTAATATTTTGTGATAAATAATTACAATATTTCTTAAATTATTTTAAGAGTACAAAAAATGTTGGAATCGGTCCCGCGTGTTTCCTTCCCGCGCACGTCGTGCTAGGTGGAAGTTGGTCATGGTCGTCCGCCAAACGGAAAGCCGCCATGATGGCTTTCTGTAAAGTACGCTCAATATGTAAAGTTTCGTTATTGTTTTTCATTAATTGTGACTGAGTGCGTGCAAAAATTAATCATGGGAACGAACTAGAGTGTGCAAAGTTCAGTTTACGGTCCCTTGGGACCTCCTAGTGGAGCTATAAAGTGTTTTATAAGTGCATTTTTGTGTCGACGCTAGCGTGTTTTGTTCTGTCAACAAAATGTCGAAGCTCTCGTTTAGGGCGAGGGCCCTGGATGCGTCGAAACCAATGCCCATATACCTCGCCGAGGAGCTTCCGGATTTACCGGACTACTCGGCGATTAACCGTGCAGTACCTCAGATGCCTTCTGGAATGGAAAAAGAGGAGGAAAGCGTAAGTATTTTGCGCATTTAGATGTTAAGTCATCGGAAACTACTGTGTGTCGGCCATTACGTTATGTTTCTTATTCTCACCGCTAGGGGCGGTACAATTTTGCAGGAAATTCTAAAATTTCGAAAACTATGTAATATTTAGCTTCTACCTGCACGCTAGATTTATGAGAATTCTTTTTGTAGGGGTAATAATTAATGACAACAAATTTATCGTCGATAACTTGAATGCGAAAGTTATTGTCAAATTTTGGCGCGTTTTAATCGACCACATGGTTGTGGTGTGATTTTAACTTACTGTTACTTCGTATCATACAAATACACTTTCCTCGGTTGTTCCTTACTGGATTTTGATAGATTTTTTTATATGTTCTTGGCGAAATTATGTAGATTTTGTGGAGTGAAAATGATAGTAAAACGACGGCTGGGTCATATGTTATTTGTTTACAAACAATGGATGCCGGCAAGCGGAACATGTAAATTTATCATCGGCACTTCTTCATCTTAATTCAAATGAAAACATTAATATTTATTGTAGAGCAACGAATATTTTACACGGATATGTTATTATTATCGCGTATTATTTGAAATTTTCCTTAAATTCTTACTAATTTGACAAACAACAAAATTTTAATTTAAATTTTATTGTTTGCGTTGAGCATCTGATAGGAAGCCAGTTACTATTAGAAGAACTTGAAGAACCCTATCAGACTGACAATATTTAATGAATATTCTATATCTTTCAAACTTCAATGATTAAGAATTAATTATTAACCCCTGAGGCCTCATGTTTCATGGTGCTACAGAGACCAGAGACCATTACAAATAAGGATTCTTATTCTTTTCTTATCAAGGAGGCCAGGGTGCTTACTCTCGAATATAATTCCGATAGATCGTCGTTGGAATTATCAGTTAAACGTCAGGGATTGGCTGGACTCGCTGAGTCTAGCCAATCCCTGACGTTTAACTGATAATTCCAATGTCGATCTATCGGAATTATATTCCAGAGTAAGCACCCTGGTCTAAAATTATCCCAATTATTTTTTCAAACAAAATCAATAATAATTATAGACATTAAAATCCACATCAAGTTACTGATTTGGTGTGAAATTAAACACTAATATATATATTTTTATTCTTTTAAGAGCTGCAAATGATTAAAATATCTCTCATGCCTCTCCAGTAATATTGAGATCTTTAAATTCCAGTTTAGGATCCTCTTTAAACCACTGAAAGTCTAATATTGACTTAGCAAATAGTTATGTTTGAAAACTTCATGTAGCATGTCAGATTTCTGCCAAAAGAGTACATTTAGATGCAGCAGGCTTAGCATGCTGCTTTCAATTTCTACTCTACTGTAGAATATAAATCGCTTGTCTACATTACTCGGTGAAAAACTGACAACTGTCTATACGGAAACATCATTTTTGTCTACTCTTCCGACGATAAAATGCTTGGCTACGGTTCTCATGCTATGCCTGGGTGGGCATCTAATAATACTGGCCGCTCATTGGCCTACTGCAGGGCCACAGCGTTTTCTAATACAGGTAGGACAAGTATTGATCACCACTTTTGCTTAAGGCGGTAAGCATCTGCTGCTTGTTAATATTATTTTTACCTAATAACTAATTTTTGGACCATGAATAAACAGTCGCTCTATGTTAAGATACTAATAAAAAACTGGTATTCAGCTGCTTCCGGTTAGACTAAGCCAACTCCAATGGTTATAAGGGCTAGGGAGATGGTGAATACTACCTACATTAAAACTTACTTCAATAGACATATCTGTGTTATGGCTTAGTTATCGGATCAGGTTTTAAGTCCCATTTCAATGAAACTGTTATGGTGACTCTTATTTATAGCCTTATTAGCTAGATAAGGGATCAAAATAAAAATAGCAGTAGTATTATCTATACTTTTTTTTTTGGGTGGGAAATTGTCAAATAACTTCTCCCGCTCTGGGTGGAGCAGGAGGGCGTCTCAGAGTTTTACTGACGTGTGGACGGTGTGGAAGTCAGTCAGGCAGATGTTTCACATAAAATACTGTATCCAGTTAGACTGGAAGCTGACCCTAATCGTTGGGTAGGGCTAGGCTGATGATGATGAACTTGGTATAATGGAGACATGTCCAGTGGTGACATTTTTTTTTTAAAATACTGTAATTATTATTTTGTTTACTTTCCAATATCAACTCGGGTAGACTTACAACATCATATAAGTACTTTCATTTAAATATATTCTGCTACGAACCTGTTAAACATGCTTTCAATATTATTTTACAGAGTTAATTTTATGTTTGTATGATTAAGTAAAATTAATAGGGTAATAAATTAAACTATTTATTTTTGTTGTGTTCTTTTCATTTATTTAATTCTTGGTGTGTATTTTATTTAAATTTGATTACTGTATTAGTTATCTGTAAAATATCCTTTTATTATAAACATGTTGTTCATAGTTCTACTGCCTGGATGATTGCAATAGGCAATTCACCATGTACTTACTGAACGCAACTGGTGAAATGTGTGTGTACCTGTAGGTATGTTTCTGCTTAACTCTTTGAGTATTACTAGTGTGATGTTATGGTATATTAGTGGCTTAGAGGTATGTACTAGAGACAAATAGTAATTTTCTTGTATCTTTTGCTTCCTATAGAACAAGAGCTCCCGCAGATAGGCACAACGCGATTTTGGTAGAACAATTTTCATTGAAATTGTTCTACTAGAGTTGTGACGCGACAGTCTGTGAGCCTTTAAGCTTGGGTTTAACATAGTTATTTTACTTTTAACTTAGGCAACTAACATTCCTCTTCCAACAATAATTAAAGTCAGTACTTACCTTGTTTTATAACTACCTACTTGCCATATATTAGAGGTCATACATGTGTTAGTTATTTTTGTTATGGTGACCTCATGCAGGCAGTTAGCACATAGTACTACAATTTATTATGTACCGAAATAATTAGCTGTGTCACTGTCATGATACGTAACTACATCTTTGAGAGTTGGTGACCAGCCATTGCATGCAACCAAGTGTTAAAAAAGATACGTTCTCCATAATTTCACTAAAACATAGATTTCCCGAAGAATCCGTAGCAGATAAATTAACCACTCAAATGACTAACCACAGTAGTTTAATATGTCAGTCAGTCAGTTTCTCCTTTCCAGGTCATATAGCTAGAGTGTGTTTTCCTTTGAAATTGAAGAAGTTATTACTTTATTGATTTATGACTACATAATTATGGATTCATATTTTGTCGTAAATGCAATTAAGGGTCGGCAGAATTAAATCGTTAAACCAATTTATGCCTTATTCATCAGAAACCTAAATTGGTTTGCAATTGTCGATTGAATCGTTTCGCCGTCACTTTGGTGGCATTGAACCTAAGATAAGTATAGTATTGCTATCTTCGATCCACCCACTAAGCAAGATTATGGCTTTGCCACCCCATATGACACTTATTTTTTGTAATGGACGTATTCAAACTGACTTTTTTTACACGCTTTTTTTAAGACATGGCATGAATGACATCATTTTGGATCGCAATAAGTAACTTTGCATTTGTCATCAGATTTTCTGTCAAATATTTTACCAAGCTTTAATCCGAAGCCATTTTTTTTTACACTTGTACCATCATCATTATTTCAGCCTAAAGACGTCCACTGCTGGACATAGGCCTCCCCCAAGCTCTTCCACTTCGACCGGTTCTGCGCTTCTCGAATCCATCGGATTCCTGCGGCCTTCACAAGGTCATCGATCCATCTTGTGGGAGGCCTTCCAACGCTACATCTTCCGGTACGCGGTCGCCACTCCAGAACCTTTCGGCCCCATCGGCCATCCGTTCCGCGGGCAATGTGCCCTGCCCACTGCCACTTAAGTTTGGCAATTATTCGAGCTATGTCGGTTGCCTTGGTTCTCCTGCGGATCTTTTTATTCCTGATTTGGTTACGTAGAGAAACTCCGAGCATAGCCCTCTCCATTGCCCTTTGGGTGACTTTTAGCCTTCTGATAAGGCCCATTGTGAGCGACATTATGTATATTGATGCGTTATTAAACGTGCTAAAAACCTTTAGATCTGACGAAAAAAACACCAGCCGAGTTATCGCTTAAGGTCTAACGCCATTGACAATGCTACATCTCAATTAACGTATTAAATATTGCCCAAATCTGCGTATTTATAATTTCTTATTCAACATGTGATGACGCAGGTAGTGCAGAAGCATAACAGGAATAATATATTAAAACAATTTTAAGTATGGTTTCACCGAAAAATTTCCTCAAACGCCTCACCGGATTTCGCGGGCTAGTTGAGTTAAGGTGACACTTGTCCACATTTTTTCCATACAAACTTCGGGAGGGTTTTACTCCACTGTTTGACTATGTACATCAAAAATAAAACATGGTATAGTTTTGTCTCGTTATTAATATTGTCTGTACGGAAACAGAATACTAAAATAAAAAGCTATTAAAAAGTTATGAGCCAACAAAGATTCGTTTTTCTAGCTAATTTAACCTAACTTTGAGCGTGTTTAAGTAATAAAAGGAGTGCAAAATCTCGAAAACCAAGACGGTACCGACAAAGTTCAATTAACAGTAAGTTCAATAAACTTTATTGGTCATTGATTTATGAAGTGGTTTTTTCATAAAACCCGATCTTCTGAAGGGCTTTTCTTAATTTTTTCGCGATTTTTTTGCCGAAAATGCTCCTGCATCTCACTCAATAACGTTGTGCGTGTAGACTAGCGTCTAACTGCTCACCACTGATACTATCTCTGTCGGATACGAAGCCTGGTGAGACAGCGTGATTTTTAGCCAGGCCCACCAGTGAGTTCGAGCCCGCGCAAAGTGTCCCCTTAAGAGTGATATTCACACTACGACGACTGTTTCCTCGTTGACTCATAGGCTCCAGTCACTATTGTCAGCACGTTGAGATGCAAATATTTACGATAAAAGAGTAATAAAACTTGATGAAATGTGATGATTGCAGTAATGCGACTCTAGTAGAACAATCTTATTGAGAACTTCATGGAAGTCGTTCTACCAGAATCGCGTCGCATCTATCTTTGGAAGCCTTCAATCTATGCTAGAGCAATCTTCTTTACAACACACACATAAAATAACTATCTACTATAAAAATATTAGTCATACTTTCCGTAGCAAAAACAAATAACATTTTTATGATGTCAACTTTTGGTTCACGGATAAAGCGATAATATAAAAATAGTAAACTAACAAACAATAATTTATAAAGTGGTTTTATGGATGAAAAACTTTTTATAGATGCCAACGTTAGCGTCACTCAGATATTAATGGATCTCTACGTCAGAATATTTGACGAAAATCGTCATTACTACGCCAGTCATACGAATCATAATCGGCCTAACATGTTCCCACTGCTGGGACACAAGCCTCCTATCTGTGTAGGGAGTGGGCCGTTATCCACCACGCTGGCTCAGTACGAGTGGTAACTCGTGTCTTCCAATTTTGGTACCCGTCATGCCGGTTTCCATCACCGTTTTGAGAGCTGTGGTGTCGAAATAATTTACACAAAGAAAAGTTTGACTAGGTTCGAACTTACGATCTTACAAGTCGCTGCCGTTACCCCTGGGACAACACTGCTACGAATAAACAGAGTTGATTTATATACTTTAACATTACATTACTCATAGTCGAAAAAGCATAATCTTCTAATCACCACGCAAGGTCGGGTTTAATGACCTTAGAGCCGTCACTTTGTACGCTCAACTCAACCCACCATCCGGTCAGCATGACGTGAATTGACTAACTTATGGGCGATGCGTCGTTGTCATGTTTCGGAAAGGCCTACTGATGGCGGAATTCTCTAAAGCAAGTATACATTAAGTATATTTTTAAGTATTCGAAAAGTATTAGGGACTACCCACACTTATTCAGCTCTGTTCAGCTTTTGTCCATAGAAAACAACGAGTTTGTATTAGATGCGTACGCATCCGTTCAGCCGCGGAAAGCTGAACGGATGCGTACGCATCTCATACAATATTATTTATTTTATTTTGTTACGGGTCGTCAGAAGCGCGATAGTCTGACAAACAGTCTTACCAAGGGGTATCGTATTACGCAGTAACTGAGTTGTGGTGGTCAGATAGCATGTAAAGAACTGGTATCGTACGCATCTCATACAATATTATTTATTTTATTTTGTTACGGGTCGTCAGAAGCGCGATAGTCTGACAAACAGTCTTACCAAGCGGTATCGTATTACGCAGTAACTGAGTTGTGGAGGTCAGATAGCATGTAAAGAACTGGTATTCAGCTGCATCCCGTTAGGCTGGAAGCTCCAACATGGTTGGGAAAAGGCAAAGCACGGTATGATAACTACATACCTACTTATAAAGTGCATGCCGATACGAAATCAAAGTGAAGTTTACGATTCTGTTAAGATTTATATCGTGTTATTTATTCTAACTCAGTTATTCACAATAACTACAAGAATAAAAAAGATTGTTACGCTCGAAGTCCGTCTAGAAACGTTATTTCCACGGCTGACTCATACTTAAGTGTAGGTACCTGGTACGATAAACAGCTGACGGCATTTTCCCACTAGTAAACAAAGTCAGTAAGTATTGATAATATCATGTTTTTAAAACTCATTCCGTATTATTACAAAACATGGTTTATCATCAGACCCAGGTTTGAATTTCGAACTTTATTCCGAAATGGGATGGGTAAAGTTCTTAGCCATTTTCAAATTTCGAACTTTATACCGACAAAGGTTTGTAGTTCATATTATACAGAACGGACTAGTTAGCACAGGACTGTCAGGTTTTTAAAAATAAATGTATTTTGAAGAACTTTAGTAAGTAAGTAAGTAAGTAAAAAAATTATTTGCATAGATTGCAGGTACAGTAAATAAGATGACGGTTAAAATATTGGTGATCCTTGTACATTCTACCTTATAATAGGCATGCAACATTATTACAACATGAGAGATTTTTTAGATAGGTATTACAGTTCAACAATAATAGGCATGGTAAATTCATATAAGTAATAAACATAAATTAAAATATCTGCAATACGATAGAAATAAAATTAATAAATCAAAAGAATGTCAGAATTATTACAATATGTCAAAAAAAAAAAAAAAACATTACATTATTCAATATTTATGTCAGTATCATTAAGGAAGTCATTTACAGAATAATAGCATTTCACAATTAATAATTCTGTCAGTTTCTTTTTAAAGTTTTTAATTGTGTCATTTTTAATTATGTTAGGTATTTTATTGTATATTATTGGTCCCATACTAATAACGCTTTTTTTTTGCAAAGCAGTATTACAACTCTCAACATGAAGTAGATATTTATACTGACTTCTTATAGGTCTCTTTCTATCTTTTGCAATTGCGGTAAAAAGGTATAGGTTACATTTAACGAAAATTGCGACTTCTAAAATGTACATAGCTGGGTATACATACATAGGGCATAGTTACATTCGAATTTCTAAAAATAGATCGATTGTTTATAAACCGATTGTGTGCTGCTTACTAGAAGTTTCTAGTTGGTCTAGTCTAGGGTCGAGCGAGGTAATAAAGGGTTTATCCGTAAGGAATTTTCAATACGATATAAAGTCGTAGCTTTTCCCGCGGCTTCGCCTGTTTGGAGGTAGAAAATCGTAATTATTCCGGTATAAAAAGTATCCCAAGTCCTAACCCAGTCATCATTTACCGATGTTTTTTTTTTTTTCGAAATCCGTCAGACAGGCAGTAACTTTCGCAGATTATTATATTAGTAGGTATAGATGATGCGAAATAGCATAGTAGTAAATACTCAAGATGTGATGTGTGATGTTTTCGTACCAGTCCTGAATCTGGGGGCTATTTGCAAAAGCTAGACTAATGATGAAGCATGAAATAACGAATAAAACAACATAATCATGTAATCTTAATTACGTGCAATGCTAAACAAGCGTAATTAATGACGTCATTAGGCCTTAATGAATGATACGGCAGTTTCGTCTGAAATATTAATGACTTTGTACATAATGCCTGTCAAGTGACGATATTGATGTTATTATCATTATTCAAGTGACAGAATAACGTTAGTACTACTAATCTGTAGCTGCTTAGTTGTATAGACGCCAGCACATGAAGCTACCCCAATCTGTCAAATTTCTTTGATAGATTTTCATCTTTATAACATAGAATAAGGTCCATGTTTGACAGTTTGGGGTAGCTTGATGTGCTGGCGTCTGTACATCCTATTATCCTACTAATATTATAAATGTGAAAGTTTGTATGTTTGGATTTTAGATGTTTGTTACTCTATCACGCAGCAACGACTGAACGGATTTGGATGAAATTTGGCACTGAGATAGAATATAACCTGGATTAACACATAGTATACCGCTAATACGTTACCGTGGGATTTTCGACCACTACGCGGGCGAAGCCGCTGGCAAAAGCTAGTATTAGAATAAATAATGATGTGGAAGCGAGTTAATTTAATATTTTGAACTGACTTAAAAAGAGATTCTTCTGAGTTTGTATGACTTTCAGGCTTCTGTCTGCCCGTAACGACTGTCAAAGATCTACAAATTTAAATTCATTTATTTGCCAGAATATAGGTTTACAACCCGCACTGGGCCCGCGTGGTGGATTACGGCCCAATCCCTCTCACCGAGGAGGCCTGTGTCCCAGCAGTGGGAACATTATAGGCTGATGATGAGGTTTGGTTATTTTCAGTGTATAATCTTATAATTATAATGGCCCCTTTACATTCTACCATCACATATGGTGTGCAAATATGTCTTTAATTGAATACATTATTTTGAATAGATAATAAAAACAGACAACAACGACACATAATATTTCATGCATTAGGATTTTTAAGGAAAAAAATAATTAATCGATGTACAGAGGCCAGCACATCAAGCTACCCCAATCCGTCAAATTTCTTTGATAGTTTTTCATCTTTATTACAAAAGAATAAGGTTTATGTTCAATTGGGAACATTTGACAGTTTGGGATAGCTTGACCTGCTGGCGACTGTACAATAACATAGGTATTATAAAACACGTAAATCTACCGCAGACGAATAACCGTTATATTTTGTACTGTTAGGTACTATAATACTCGTCTCGAATCGAACGTCTCTCGGGCACGTTTTTTATTTGGGGCAGGCATCCATCTAGAATTGAGTACGTACTAACTCGAGGATGAAAAATTTTCATCCTCGAGTTGAATGGGTTTACGAGTGGTACCATCTATGTAATGTTATATATAACTTGCCTTATCTTTTCACCGGGTTCTGTCAACGTCTTACGAGATCTAGAAGGTAATTGTACATATAAGGTACCCCGAGCCCCAAGATACAGACTGACTGTCTAGTTTGAGGCTCACTGGCAAATAATAAATAATACAGGAATAAATTTTGTAACCAGTGCGCAAACTGTAACCATTAATTAATTCAGCATATCATTCTAGACTCCTTAGCGTAGAAATTTTGCGTCGATATACAAAAAAAAAAATCAGCTCTTCCATAAAATTTGACCCATAGGTTGCACTTTTCTATGAAACAGCTGTTTTTATTCATCTGTACTAATAATCTATATCTACACTATTAATAAAGAGGAAAGATTTGATTGTTTGTTTATTTGCATTGAATAGGCTCCGAAACTACTGAACCGATTTGAAAAAAATCTTTCACTGTTAGGAAGCTACACTATCCCCGGGTGCCATAGGCTATATTTTATCCCCGTATTCCAACGGGAACGGGAACGAGCGCTGCTAGTTTTGTTATAAAAGTCCAATATTTTACGTTGCTTTTCCTACAAAATTACTTTATTATTACAACGTACCGAGAGCTCACAACAATGAGCTCAGCATTCTCCGCTGCCGTCCAATTTATAAATCCTTTACCTGCAAGCGATCAGAAAGGGCGAGCTTTTGAAAGTAAAATATTTTCACTGGTATTAAAACTGGGTTCTGGCAACCTTGATGTATCATAATTATAGCCGAATCGTGTCATGCCTGAACGAGCATATGCAACTCATCATTTCAACCGAAAGACGTCCACTGCTGGACATAGGCCTTCCTGAAAAGGGGGGTTTGTCATAATCGCCACGTTTGGCGGGTTGGCGATCGCAGTATGGTGGTAAAATACATAGAGAACGCTGCCGTCCATTCTCTGGTAAGTCGCCTTCTACGACACCCACGAGTTGAAATGGGATGGTGCTATTCTTTACGTCCGGCACCATAATGACCTACCTATGCCACTTATAATTTTTAGTCTGCTTTTTCCTTATTTATTACAGGTAGTTCTAAAAAACCTGTACATTACTAAAACATAAACAACACATTACAACATATTGAATGCAAGTAAAGATCTGACGACCTCGTTGGACAAGTGGTCGAAAGCGCTACTGCTGAGCTCCTCCTGAGTTCTATTCCGGGGTCGACGAAAGTGTTATTAGGGTTTTCCATCTAAAACAATATCCCGTGGTCCTGTCGGGCTTCTGACGACCCGTAACGACTGTCAATGACAGCCGGGAATAACGGCTTCAACATGCTTCTCGAAGCACGGTGGGGTCTTGGTACGTAAAGGTGGTCTCCCATCCACGGACCAACCGTGGCAAGCGTAGCTTAACGGAAACGATTTAGCTGTGCGGCTGCTATACTTAGCCACAAGCCCCTCCATTTTTCCACAGACGTTAACATAAAAACAACAAATATTTCAATTTGTATTCAGTGTATTGCCTGAGTATCTCGCTGCCGGATAGAAATGCTATAGGTAGATTATAATTTTATTCGTACCTCGTCTCCCAGTATCTATCTAGGGACGGCAATAAAAAAAAACATCTGTCTATGGAGGAATTGAGTGACGTAACGTATCTACATAGGCTTGTTTTTTTGTAGGAAGGCGACAAATAAAATTAAGGCCTTGTGTTTCAAGATCCAGTGACAAGAAGTTTTTCTATTGGTAAAGTCAATTTACTCTCAGATATTCGGCCTGTAAATTTCCCACTGCTGAGACACAGGCCTCCTCTCAGTGAGAGCGGGTAGGTAGGTGTCGGTTTCCTCACAATGTTTTCCTCCACACCCCAGTAATATGTATAATACAGTTGGAAACTACGATACCCCTCGAAAAAAATGGTTGTCAGACTTTCAGGCTTCTGACGTTTCCTAGCGACTGTCAAGAACAACAACCGGGACCAGCAGTTTAACGGCTCTTGGTATGTAAAGATGGTCACCCATCCTCAGGCCAACCGCGGCAAGCGTAGCTTAACGATGTGCAATCAATATGCGCTATCCAATAGAAATAACAGGTCAATACACCAGAATCCGGCTATAAAACTTCAAAGCTTCGTCCAAAAAACACCAATATTATTATTAAACCAATCAGCGATCTTCGCAACGCAACATAATTTAATATTTCGCTCAGGTGCACGATTGATTTTTCGTCGAAAAACATGGCTGACATTAAAACTCTTGCATACAAAATGGAATTGATTGGACTGTCGTTTTGGCTATAAATGTCAGTTTTATCGTCTGTTCTCGATCCTGGGTTTTCTGTTACTATTTTTGCTACAAGATTTCTATCTATACGCTGTCTAACTGAATACCAAATTTATTCATTATATCTGTTTTCCTTTTGTTTGAAATGTCTCTAAGCTACGTCATTTGTGTATCAATATCTTCGAATCTACAACAGGAAGTCCGTTGTTTCGGTCAAAGTTACGGGTGACCCCTACTCCTTGTCAACTTTGGACATTTAATTAGTTTGGGGCCCGACCTAAGAATGTAAGACACCACGATTTGACAGCTGTCCCTAATTTTCAATGCGCTTTTTTCTGCCCAAAAAAGTTAATTAATTGGAGGTAGGGTTTATTCCCAAATTTCGAACTACATTTGGACGGGCCCGTATCTTTGTTGATGGAGTTAGAGAGTACAGAAATGCCCCAATACCTACTAATATTATAAATGCGAAAGTAACTCTGTCTGTCTGTGTAACGCTTTCATGCCTAAACCGCTGAACCGATCGTCATGAAATTTGGCAGAGATATAGCCTGGGATATTGAGAAGGACATAGGCTAGTCATCTATAATTCCGAGCCCAAAATAAGTAACGCTACATCATAAATTCATAACGCCACCAAACCGAATCTTCTCCAATACAGTTATACGCAGCAGATCCCCATAATGAAATGAAATAGCCGGGCCGTCTGAGCGATATAGGCGATGACGTAAGCAACACATAAAGGGCTCGGAGGGACCGTTTAACGGAAACAATGTGTAGTAAAACCTCATTTTATACCGGATAACGGGGAGGTACGAACTTTGTTCAAAGTTGAGGTATGTGGGAGGTACTTTTCCCGTAAAGTGAGACGGATGTTTGTGTTGCTTTAGGATTAAGGGGCTTAGGAAATAAGCACGTTTATATGTTGTTTTTTACAAAGTTGGAGGTATTGTTTTGTCAAAATTATGCGCGTTTAAAGCCTTCGCAAATGACGGTATTTAAATGTTTTTGTCACAGCTTGCGTGCGTATCAAGCCGGCTTGTATTGTTGGGTTTTGTTTTCACTACAGCATCAGCTCTTACAATCGTCTCCAATTCTCTACAAAGGACATTAGTCTAACAACTTGGAATTCTATTCAACCCACATATATTATGTACACATAAAGTTAGACTCATGCTTTAGATCTTGGCATCGACTCGGCACTTTAAAACGACCCAATGCACTAAACATAGCTAGTGTAGCATAGTGCTTCTATTACTTAACAGTGTTCAAACATGCTTCAAGCCACATTTTGTAGGTCTTCAGAAATGTCCTTTTGAATTATTTTTACGTCCTGTCTTATTGTTGGTCGTAGACGTGATTTTGAGACAAGACCACTTCTATTTCATGTAAATTCACCCTCATTCTGCCTTCCCCTTTGGGACAATACAGGCGTGATATTAAGTTTATCTAAACTACATGTCTACCATATTGCAGTTTGGGCTATAAGCTCGGGGGTCCCATTCTCCGCGCACTGCCAAAACGCTCGCGTTGACTTACTGTAAGGAGTCGATATTGGTACAGACTGGAACATTTTATCTAAACAATGGCAGCATACGACAGTTTAACACCTTCGTTAATGTGTTATGTATCAACATTGTTGGACTTTGCAAAGGTTTGCAGTTAGGCCAATGTTTGACATGAGTTGGGGTTCTGGTAATGGAATAGGAAGGTTGTATTAAATGTATGGTGGGCAAGAATATGTTGGCAAGTGTTAATACGAAATAGTTGGTACAAGTTGTGCTCTTACAACACTATAAGAGCGACTGCGCACTGTGAAAGTTACACAACTTTAGATAGATTAATGAAGAATGCTTTATTGTAAAACGTAATTTAATACCTTCAAAATAAAATGATAAAGAACGAAAAACGTTTATTCTACGACCCTCCACGAAACAAGGCCCAACACTGGTTTTCAACGACAGCCGGCGTTGACGTAGTGGCGTCAACCGGTGCAGCATACGATATGATAAAAAGGGCTAAGATTTAACTGTCTTGAGGTATCATGGCGTTCTCAAAAGACTCGTAAATGAGGAAATATTCACAAAAACAACTGTCTTATTCTTGCTTCAGTACAAAAACACTTTTTGACTGAACCCTTCCGGGATTTTTTTAGCTATTCGTCGATATAGATGGAAAGACAAACCGCTTTTTGCAACGTTGTTTCTTTCACCTACCGTTTCAATAAGATTAACTTACCGTTTTCATCATAACTGCTTATAAATATTGTACTGTACATTACAAAGCTCCTACATCGAACTATTCTTAGAGGATCCCGCTATAATCTTGATGGATATCGCCTCACTGCTAGCAGGTGGATTGATGGCAACGCTGTAATGTTATTACCAGACTGCGCCAGAAGGAGGCTTATGTTTTTTTAGTATGGAGGTTGAAATTGATAATGATGGTCCGTCTCTGTTATTATAAGCAATAGCCGTAAGCCTAAATGGGGCATATTCATAAACGATGATTAAAGTTCAGAGGTGTTTAAACGTCAAAAATGTATGGTTAATCAGTCGCTAATCATTACTTAACTTTAAGCAGCGTTTATAAATAAGGGGGAATGTGTATAGATTTTGTGTTACACTGGTGGGTCTATCCAACTGTTCTTGACAAATTGGCTTCTATCTGCGTTCTTTTAATTTTGAAGTCATTAAAGCTTGTCAGTTAGTTTTTCATCCTGGATGAAACATCCTGATATCCATACATGCTGTGTGCAACTTTCCCACTGCTGGGACATCGCCTCCTCTCTGTGAGAGGGAGTGGGCTGTAATTTTACACGCGGGCCCAGTACGGGTTGGTGAATTTCACATGTCTTCGATTTTTTGGTTCTAGGTTTTTGGTGCCCGGTATCCTCACGACACCGTTTTCAAAGCAAAATCACAATGACAAAAAAAAATCTATTCGACAACGGCCACAAAGTATTACGATTATCTACAAAATCATGATTCGCTTAGAACGCAAACTGTGATAATTAATAGAAAAACATACCCATCTTCTCCTATTGTACATCATTTAGTTAATAGTCATGTCTATTCTTCTGTCGAAAAATCGGTACTCGTGCTAAGTCTGCAGATATCCACAAGGGCGAAGCCGCTTGCAAACGCTAATTTAAAATAATTCAACAAGAACCATATTACCATCATCAACACTTCTTCCCAGCTAAAGCACTAGGAAGTGGTGATGAAGGACGGGCGTTTTGGGGGACTGTCTAATTTTGACGTTCAAAAAGAGCTGACTCTCAGCCTAGTTTAAATGAACGGATTTTTATTTTGACGGTTTTTCCAATTCTCCCGTTTCTTTGTAACATTCGTTACAAAGAACTGCTTCCAAAAGCTGTCAACTTGTTCAAGTTGACAGCTTTTGGAAGTATGATTTACGATATATGTATTGGTTTCCATAGAGCCCTTGTTATCGTTGTAAAAGGTTTTCGTACTTTGCGTAACATTCTTTTATGTGGCATTATGTATTTGAATGTAGGGCAGCGGTTGTATGAAATGTGAGCTTATAAGAAGTACAAAAGAGGAAAGGCGGTCACGTGGTTGTTGGCATTCATTCCATATAAACGTATTTTACTGTATTCTCCCTAGTTAATGATACTAGAGCAAATATTTTTTCACGATATAATGTATGTATTTATGGGGGAGGCCTATACCCAACAGTGGGTGATTCCGGCCTGAGATGATGATGATGATGTATGCATTGGAAATCGTCGCGCAAACTAAACTTACGAATTCGGCACATAGTCAACAAAAGTCATGAGTCAACATAAAATCTGGGATTTAATAGAAAAGTTTACACTTTTCTACCTACACGGTCAAAATGTATGGAAATGGTCATTTCTTTTAAAGGTACCGACGGAATATTTCAACGCAGGGGGCTTCAGAATCATGTACTATTATCCACGATGTCCCTGCCACCCTGTATTTCTACCACTCCACGGCCTATGATTTGTTTTAGACGAATAAAAAGAAACTAACAAAAAACCAAACATACGAACATGCCATCGCAAAAGATCGTATCGTTAAAAAAATCGTCGTGACACTCGTAAAACAATTTAGTTCTGTTTGAAGAAGCCTTTAGTGTCATTATTACCCAGGGATAAAACAAAGGATTTGTATGAACAAACGAATGACCGCGTTTCCTCTTAAGAAAAATTCCTCTGAAGTAACTCTGATGATATTTTTTTTTTTACCGAATAACATTCTGATAGGATAACCGCTATAAACTGAAGCCACAGCTGCTTGTGAAATAAAATCTTCATTGTTATTATTATGACTCTTTTGCTGTAGAAAATTTTGTATTACTTTTGGGGGTCTTGAAAAGGACTCAAGAGTCCCTAAACCTGAATTACTGTGAAGGACCCTATCCTGAATTATTCCAACCTAGCATAACACTAACAAGAATTAGTTTTATCCTTAACGACAGCTACGCCGAATTATAGGTTACTTCTACTAGCCGAAGTTCACACGACGTAATTTTATTACGTCCGTGAATGTGAGCTCACAGCCATAATATTGTCTTCGTTCTTCTAAACAGTATTATCTCTTTATGGAAAGTAACTTGGATTGGTCCATTTTTGGACTGTATTATGGTTTCCGTTGATTAAGCTTTAAAAAAGAGGGTATGTGCTTACCACATGATAGAAGTTAAAACTTACTTGAGCTGAATATACGCGATTCAGCGTCACCGACCAACTGGAGCCGAGAATTACCGGTTCAGCGACACCAACCCGACCTTGGCGGTTCAGTTTCGTTCACTGTTTAGATATAGTGCCAAGTAAGCCTAAAACAGTTTTTACTTTTTAAAAAATACGCGTCGATTTGAAAACCTCTTCAGCTTTTTCATCTGTCAAAAAAACAATTAAATATTTCATTGCCTTTTTCAAATATTTGTTTTACAAGATGAAGGAATCCGATTGGAAGTGTTTCCGTACCTTTTTAAAAGGAACTTTCTATAGCTTCCTGAGAGGTGCTTTAGGCCCCAGGGACGCTCTGTCCCTCGTAATGTAAAACGTGACGTCATGTATTGATTTTTAGAGACCGTTTTAAATCTTACTTGGGATCTTTGGGGTGCTTTTCGTCTCTATTTTGACTTGTAAGCTTTAGCTTTTGATATTGGTTATCGATATCGTAAATAGCAATGACGTGAAATGAGACAAATTTCGACTTTGTCTTAAATTGGTTACGCATTAGCAAGCTTCTTGATTAAATTATGAAAGAAAATAAAAAACAAATCACGTTTTTGCTGTAAACATGACGCAGAGAAAGAACACAATAAGAATACGTTGGGGGAAAATTTGCGTCAAATCCACGCAAAACGGCCATCGTTCAGCATAATGCTACGATCTTATTCGAAACAGAGCCCCAGCACTGCCGCGATTGCCGGCGTTGATGTAATGACGTCAACCGGTACAGCGTAAAAAATAAGAAACATTTTAAACGCATAAACAATTAGTTTATCACTGGCTGATTTGTTGACAATGACACTATGTCTATACATTAAGAGCTTGTCATGATCACGAACCAGAGTTCTAGAAGTGATGACAATAATAATATTTTCTAGGTTATAAAGAGACGGCAGAGTTAGATCAATTTCGTTGAATTTAATCGTTTCTAAGAGACTCGCGAGGCCCAATTTTATAGATTGCACGGATTGCCCTGTTTTGTAAAATGAAAATTGAAAATAATCAGTGATACTAATTTTGAGTTTCACACCAACTGGACACACGCATATCTTCTTCGCCTCTGGTGTCGAGTTGGTGACTAACCCCCAAATTTAATACTCCTTCGTCCGCATATTTTTATAATAAAAATGGGTACACTGTTTGCTTCACGTATTTAATATAATATAGATAGATAGATGGAAAATAGACGTCTCTTAGTCAACAAAAACTATAGGTATAAATTAAAAAAAACTGTTTGAAATGTACGATTGCTACAGATGTTTCTTAGTTAAGTATTGTAACAAGAAAACAACAAGCTACCTTATTATATTTAATGCTAATTTCATTGTGAGGCGATAAAAAAATAGAACATTTTCTAAAAGCCTTCAACATTTTATGGAGACCTTGTTTTGTTGGGCTTTCAGCCTTCAACGGTTAATTAAAATTGAAATTGCGGTTAGCCTCCGGGAAAAACGTAAGTTATATAATAAATAATAATGCACCTACAGGAAAACTTATATTTAGAGTCGATATTTCATATGAAAATATCAAGAAGTTTAAAGAATTATTCTCATAGAAAGTACAGAAGTGCTCACTTAACGTATAAGATATACAAATAAATCATCCAGTTTTATGGTAAAACTTGATTATTCCCGCGGCTTCGCCCGCATGGGCGTCGGAAATTATCCCACGGGAACGCACTGCCGTAAAAAAAAGTGTACTATCCAGGTCAAAAATTATCTATGTGCCATATTGCATCCAAATCCGTTTAGCCGTTTTTGCATTTGCATTGAGTAATAAACATACATATTTTCACATTTTATAGTATTAGAACTCCGTAAGTCGACAATAGGACTTAACTTGGAAATTTGACGTTATACGGACGATACCAAAATGTTTCCGTTACAATGAGAAAAAAAAAACCTTCAATGAGGCCTCTTTAGAAGCTCTTCCGAAAGATTTCGTACTACTTAAGTAATAAGTATACCCAGGAGCGTATAAAAAAATATAGCAACATTTTCGAGCCAAGGAAATTACCTTGCTAAAAGAGTTCCGAGTTCCGATGGACTCAGCCCCCTCCAATTACGAAGCTTCGACCATAATCCGTGGCAAGCGTTGATTACATTGTAAGACAGTATTAATAACTTACCGTGGGTGGGTGGTGACCCATCTTGCTAACATAGACCCTTAATCGCTCTCCTGACACCATGGAAGCGGATATCATGACCGGTAATTGTAAGGGTCGAATTTGTTAACTCATCCCGCACAATGCTTATGCAGAAACCTTTGTCTGACGATTAAAAGTTTTGGTTGTTTATTTTTGATGTCATTTTCGACTTCGTTTGCTTTTGCACCTAGCTTCTGACATTTCATAAGTGCCCATGCAGGTTTATGTGAAAAAATAAATTTAATTTTGTGCCACATGGAGGTCGACCACGTAATCACGAAATCCGTAGTTCCGGCCGAAGGTACGGGTGTTTCTTACACTGTATCACCTACGGACATAAGATTGCTTAGAGCTCGACCTAAGAAAGAATCACACCACAAAATGATAGCTGTCCCTACTCCCGATATGTATTTGCCCATCCTACAAAAATAATTTGACACTTGTTTTGAGGGATCAACTACTTTCGGATCGGCCCGTACGTTCGTTGACGGATTTCAGACTAGACCGCCTGGATATCTGGTTGTGATTCAGGTTTTACTTAAAATATTTATTATACTTGGAAACAAATCTCAAAAACGATAAAAGTATGGATGTCTTAGAATGTCATCATCATCATTTCAGCCGAAAGACGTCCACTGCTGGTCATAGGCCTCCCCCAAGCTCCGCCACTTCGACTGGTTCTGTGCTTCTCGCATCCAGCGGACTCCCGCAGCCCTCACAAGGTCATCTGTCCACCTTGTGGGAGGCCTTCCAACTTTACGTCTTCCGGTACGCGGTCGCCACTCCAGAACTTTTCGGCCCCATCGGCCAGCTGTTCTGCGAGCAATGTGCCCTGCCCAGTGCCACTTAAGTTTGGCAATTCTTCGGGCTATGTCGGTTACCTTGGTTCTTTTAGAATGTATGCCAATTCAAATTTTGTCTCGTCTGACCTAACGTTTTAAAGATTTTATAAGACGTTTTGTCAGGAATGCCTCCGAAATCTTAACAAAGCTCTATAAAAATTCAACTATGGCAACATCTTTCTGTAAGGTAGGAACATAGGAAACATTTTACCAAATAAGACATATATGTAAATGTAATCGTTCAATAGGAGGCTTGGCTTATCAAGCTACGATGATTCAGTAAATTGGTAGATACATGACGATGTATAATATTGTGAGTGACTAAGCATGTAGGTAGTATAATAATAAACACGTGTCACGACTTGATAAGCGGTCAGTAGAAAGTGACTATAGAAAATGTGTATGTACGTTTGGTTCTAACATTATTTTGTAGTTCATTGCCGATGGGCGATCTTTGTGTATTAGTAAGAAGTATTGCAAATAGCTCATCAGCATTAAGGTAACGGGGCGAACTCACCAGGGTGTGCCGGACGTAGATTTGAGTATCGCGAATCATGGAATGTATTAAGATTCTGATTATAACGCAACGCTGCGGTCAAATCTTATGTTAGTGTAGTTCCAAAAATCAATATGCTTAGCTTTTTCGGGGTCGGCTTTCAGTTTAATCGGATGTATCTGAATACGTGTATTTAAATATCTGAACTCCACAGCCCAGCTACAAGATAGCACGATACCCCACCCCTTGCTAAGGCTGGTTGAGCAATCCATACCTACTAATATTACAAATTAGAAAGTAGCTATGTAGCCTGTACATTACCTTTTCACGCCTAAACCACTAAATGGATTTCGGTGAAATTTGGCCAGGACATAGATGGTATCCCGGAGAAGGATAAAGTCTACTTTTTATACCGATAGCACGTTTCCATGGGATAATTTTCCGACATCCACCCGGGCAGTAAGCTAGTGAATAAAAAAACTTAGTTTACATTGAATAAGCTAAGGGCGTAGGTAAGGTAGGACGCCCTCAGGCTAGGTGGAGTGACGATCTTCGCAGGGTTACTGGTAGCAACTGGATGAGAGTTGCCGGTAATCGAGCTGAATGGCGTGCAATTGGAGATGCCTATGTCCAGCAGTGGACTGCTGTAGGCTGATGATGATGATGATGAAGCTAAGGGACTGAAACTTATCCCAAAAGCAAATAAACCGATCTCAATAGTAGTCTAGTTGTCATTCAGCTTATTCAATATGAAGTACTTAACAACACAACACTGTATCTGACGTCATTCATGGCCTACACGTAAGGCCTAGGTCGTATAGAAATGTAGCCTGTTATTGTCTTAATAGGCAGTCTGTGATAAAGAGAAGTATGGAATCTTTATTAACGTTTTATTACGCACCTGTGCTTTATTTAATTTAATAGAGCTCGTATCTAAGGTTTAAGTGTCCGAGACTAGGTGTAATTTAATAGCAGTGAAGCAGCTTGCTGGAAAGTACTTCCACCGTACCTATATTTGTGCCATCGTGCGGCAAAAAATGTAAGCTTACTTGGTAACTGACTCGTGTGTGTAGAGGCACGAGTCGTGAGTTCAAGCACCTATGAGGTGTGAAATTCGGCGGAAGATTTTGTGGATTCCCCCTAACGCCCTAATTTTCGTCAAAACGACGCCATTCCGAAAATTTAGGGCACATAACGTACACGTTTATCTCATATTAAAATACAGTGTTTTAATTAAATAATTTACACAGAAATTGGGAAGGAAAACGTGAAGCACATTTTTACGCTAAACATTTCCACATCGTATTTGTTTTTTTAGCCCCTTATCTTATCGTGTAATTGTATAATGTGACCTAATTTTGTGTGTCTAAATGTCCTGGGCTTTAGTTTGTTGTACAGACGCCAGCACATCAAGCTACTCCAATCTGTCAAATTTATTTGATAGATTTTCAACTTTACACCTTAAGCATAAGGTTCATGTTCAATTCGGAAAATTTGACAGTTTGGGGTAGGTTGACCTGCTGGCGTCTGTACATGGATTTCGAAACATACATATAATAAGCTTCTGCCCACGTCTTTGCCCGCGTGAAATTTCTTAGTCCCTCGTTCGAAACATACATATAATAAGCTTCTGCCCACGTCTTTGCCCGCGTGAAATTTCTTAGTCCCTCGACCTATCGCGTCGCATCGCATCGCCCGCCCTGCGTTTTCGCTTAGACTTCTGAATTTTTTCTGACCGCGCGTTCAAACACAAACTCTTCAGCTTACTGTATATTAGTAACTAGCTTTTGCCAGCGGCTTCGCCCGCGCGGAACTTTCATCCCCTATTTAACTCCCTTAGGGGTAGAATTTCGAAAAATCCTTCCTTATTCCTTGTCTACATTATAAAGGGAACGTCTGTGCAAAATTTCAGCTTTCTAGGTCCAAGGGTTTGGACTGGGCGTTGATGAGTCAGTCAGTCAGGACTTTTCTTTTTATTGATATAGATTAGCATAGATTGGACTATCTGACTGTTTGGACATCTAAGTAGTCCATCTGACAAGAATTTAATCATGACCAAAGAAAGATGGCGGACTGTGTTCCAAAAGGTTCTCTCTGATATTTAATTTGGGGATCAACAACTTTTGAGGTCAATTATTGTTTAGTCTAATTAACACGGATCCGAGAATTGGGTGGCAATATCTCGACTTTACCACTTCTCTCAATTTTGTATAAGATCTAAATAAAGATACTTTGTATCTTGAATTCGACATCCGCTTTTATCTTGCCACTCCAATACAACCGGAATCGATTTTATTTTACGTTTTCTGTGACTCAAATGGAACATAATATTTCGCCTTCCATGGAAGTTTGTTTTTATTCCATTTGGTTTTTTCCACGCTTATCTAATATTTTTGCATGTTATCCTCAAGTTACCGTTGCGCAATGGTCGGCTTCCCACTTTCTTTTTAAACTGGTATTTCTTTTCCTTGATTTGAGTTGAGTATGGCTTGATTTTTTTTTTATTGCATAGCTGGGTCTTATATTTTAATTGAATAACTTGAGTTTTCTGAAAACTCACAGCTGTTTCGCCTTGCATTTTTATGTATTGAGGTTGGAAATTATACCACGGGAACGTAGAACCGGTGTAAAAAGTATCCTGTGTTAATTCTGGTTATAAACTATCATCGTGCCTTTCATCCAAATCCGTACAGTTGTTTTTGCGTGATTGAGTAACCATCCAAGCTCTTCACATTTATAGTATTAGTAGGATCTGACTTTTTAATGACTAGTTCCGCCTAAAATGCTCAATGGATACCTATTCTTCTTTCCCTTTTTCTTTCCTATTCTATTACAATTTAATTTCAACAAATGCAACGAAGTCTGCTTTCAATTCTAACTGATGCGCTTAGTTTTGATCTCGTTGGGAGTTTCATTCACTCTGCAGAAGGGAAAAGAGCGACGGTGCATACATCCGCGACGCTCCGTGTCGTCACGGTAGATGCTGTGAATATAGGCTGGGTATATAAAATATCTACCTAGATTTATTTTTACTGTTACATTGTTAGTTTTAGGTCAGATAGCTTTTATTTCATTTTACCCGGGAAAAAAAGAGGGTTATGATTTTGACCGGTGTGTATGTATGTTCAATCTGTTCCCTCGTAACTTATCCTAACATAGTATAAAACCTCGCGCAAATGTGGGAGTGGCGCGAGGAGGCCAAACGCCAGGGCGTAAGTCCGCTGCCGCGGGAAATCGCGGCACAGCGGACAGAGCTCCGGCGGGATCTCATGGTGACATGGAGAGAGCGATTGTCGCAACCCAGTGCTGGGCACGCCACGATTGCGGCGGTAAGTCCCCTCTTTGAGGAGTGGTTTGAGAGGCGGCATGGCGTCCTCACCTTCCGCCTGACGCAGGTCCTCACCGGACACGGTTGTTTCGGGAGGTTCCTGTTTCGGATAGGGCGGGAGGAAACGCCCGGGTGTTTCCACTGCGAAGATCGCCCTGAGGACACGGTGGAGCACACGGTGGCGGTCTGCCCTGCTTGGGCGGAGCACCGCCGTGTCCTCGTGGAGGCGATCGGCGGCGGCGATCTCTCGCGTCCGGCCCTGGTCCAGGCCATGATACGGAGCGAGAGGGCATGGGGAGCCGTCACCTCCTTCAGCGAAGCAGTAATGCTCGCGAAGAGGGAGGCGGCGCACGTGAGGGAGAGGCAGCATATGCGCCCTCGCGACCCCAGCCGCCGCAGGATACGGAGACGCCCTGGGCGTCGGGAATCCCAGGCCGATTTCCGGCCACCGTAGGCATGGGCTTGCGGACGGCGAGTAATGGGTAGCTCGCTGTCCGGTAAGGACCAAGCCCAAGTCGACGGCGCGTTGTGTTCCACGCGCGCCTCAAAGAGATGTCAGCACAAAAAATTATGGGACCCGCAAGGGTCGATGCCTGCCAGGGGTGCGGGTTTGTTCGAAAGAGACACCACAGCCCCTGGCTTAAGGGCGACTGAAGGAACACGGGTGGGTTTTAGTCAGTAAAAGTCTGACACGCCCTCCTGCTCCACCCAGAGCGGGAGAAGTTATTTGATTTCCCACCCAAAAAAAAAAAAAAAAAAAAAAACATAGTATAAAACAAAGTCGCTTTTCGTGTTTGTACGCTTAGATCTTTTAAACTTCGCAACGGATTTTAATGCGGTTTTCATCAATAGACAGTGATTCAAGAGGAAGGTTTATGTACAACTAGCTTCCGCCCGCGGCTTCGCCCGCGCGGATGTCGGAAATTATCCCGCTTGAACGTACTGCCGGGATAAACTTATCCTAAATGGTTTCGAGTTAATCAGACCGCACGTTAAAATTCTTCCATATAAACTTTGACACCCCCCAATCCCCCTTTAGAGGGTAGTTTAGAAAAACAATAAATGATTTGAGCCAAGATAAGTATTTGTGCCAAGTTTCAAGTTTATTAACTCTAGGAATAAGATTTTTCATACAAACTTTTCACCCCTTAAAGGTCGAATTTCCAAAAACCCCTTCTTAGTGCTCCCCTACATTATTAAAGGAAGCTGTGTGAATTTCACAAATTTTCACGTTCCTAGTCCTAGTAGTTTCGACTGTGCGTTGATATGTCAGTCAGTCATTTTCTCCTTTTATATATATATAGATGCACCAACGTCTATGCGGGCGAAGCCGCTACCAAAAGCTTGTTTTATCATAATTTGACGAATGAATTCAGTTGATTATATTTTTAAGGTTTTTGATACTAATATTAAAATTTTCTTTGACCTAGCTGATTATAGGAAGTGGGAATGGATTATCTACTTCAGTTATATTACTTCCATAAAAGTTTCAAATTGAATGGCCTTCTATAATGTTATGTCATCATCACCAGTCCACCGCACGTTGATGTCGAAAACTATAATAAACTTATCAGATATTTCATAAGATATCTTCAGATTACCTTCAACACTAGACCGGTTTCATAAAGCAATAATTCGGCTCGCCAGAATATACTTCACGACTACCAAGTAAAATTTTATTAAAATGTTTTTATGTTGGTAACATTAATTTTAGTGAGAGCCCGTCGCCAAGGCATTCGCGCGTATTAATTAGGAAAAAGTTCTATAATGCTAAGGATAATTAAAATGAAGTGACATTGGACATTATGAACATGTTTTTATAGTTTGTTTTTTTATTCAGGAAAGTTTGGGGCTAATTATAGCAGTTTTAAATCGAATTAGCATATCGATTTAACATTCACCAGTTCAGAAGATACTACGCGTTACATTACACACATAAAATCACGCCTTTTGTCCATAGCTGGTGGCGTTCGTAGTTTCTGCCTACTCCAAAGGAAAAAAAACGCAAAAAGAGTATGTATTTGTACTTCGTTTAAGTTCATTCATGTGGTCAGAAATATTATGCGTCATTTTTTAATAGTTTTAAGTACATAACCACTTTGGTAATAATCAAATGATTCAGAGTTAAAAACACGTTTCCCATAAGGAAAAAAGCGGAGATTTGAATAGTCAGACATCATGATAAATTCTTGGCACTCGATGGCTCGTCTTGTTTTTAGGAATTCAACATTGTATCTTTGTTGCTAAGCCGTCTCATAACAATACTAATGTACCTACCTATATTATAATTATCCTACTACATATCTATACTATAGGTAATATTTATCACGCTGAAAAATTATTTAATAAGTGGATAGCCCATTTATCGAGGAAGGCTATAGGCTATATAACATCACGCTATGGCGCTTAGAAGCCGAGCAAAAAGAAAAAAACTCACGAATACGAAGTACTCCCACGGCCAGGCGATTCGATGTGACCGGGTGGGTCGGGTGAGCAAGAAATTTGACGCAGACGAAGTTGCGGGCAGAAGCTAGTAATATTATAAATGTGAAAATGTGTATGTTTGTTACTCAATCACGCAAAAACGGCTAAACGGATTTGGATGAAATTTGGCACACTCACACTAATTATTTTTATCCCGATAGTATAGAAAGAAAGAAAAAGTATTTATTGTGACTCGCACAGGAAGATCACATCATAAAATAAACACACTTTGGTACAAAAAATATAAAAAAAAGAACAAATTTCTTGAAAGTAAAAAAATAATTAAAAATAAAACAGAAAGTCCCGCACGAGGCCAAAAGGCTCCTACCTCAGCATAATGCTGCGACATTTAAAAAGTGTCGCAGCGCTGGTATTCTGATAGGGCCCGAGCGATGTGATGTCACGGGCAGTTACAGTATAAATAAATAAATAAATAATCAGTATTATAGTTACATATAATCTAAATATGTAAGCGAATAAAACAAAATACCGTCAAGTAAAATACCGTATGTTCCCGTGGGATAATTTTCGACCAACACGCGGGCGAAACCGCTGGCAATAGCTAGTACTAAATAAATACAACGATGGAAAAGAAGACACAATTTGTTTGACTTTTATTTTCTTAATTAAATTGTTTGCGAAGAAAACTTAGCATAACGGACAAAAGGTCATTGCTCGGTGGAGAATTTTCCATATAAAATATTATTATGAAATGTATAATAAATATTTCGCATGATAAAATAACCTTGTGTTTAATTATATCTTCTCATTAGTCTGGCTGTCTGGTGGCAATGCGGTTGTGGACTTTGAGCTTAGTTCGATTCCCAGGTCTGGCGTATAATTACATTACATTTGTCGGTTTCCAAAATTCGTACGGTTTGACATTGGACGTGTGCCCAAAAAATACGATAGGATCGCTTCGTTACTGGGGTCTGTGTGTTATGAAATCCACATCATCATCAGCGGAATGACCTATTACTGATTATTTATGACGTATTTCAGTTCTGGTTTGAGAGAGTATCGGTGTTATTATAGACGGTAGTTATCTCCGTGGTTCGCATCGCTTCGGCAAACTTCCTGGTGTCAATCACTTGATGTTAGAAAGGACTCATTAACTGCCTGCATAATCAGCCTCTAATGTTCCCACTGCTGGGACACAGGCCTCCTCTCAGTGGCAGACAGTGGGCCACTATCCACCTCGCGGGCCCAGTGCGGATTGGTAGATGTCACATGTCTTCGAATGTTTTATTCGATGACATGCCGGCTTTCTCGCGATGTTTTCCATGACCGTTTTGAGAGCAGTGGTGTTGAAATAATTTACACAAAGTGGTCTTGGTTAGGACCAACGACTTTCGACTCGTAAGTCGTGGCAGTTTCCACTGGGTGAGTGCCTAACAAAATTAAAATTCATCGGTAAACCTTCCATTTCTACCCCGTATTTGGGTTAGGAATGACATCAAAAGACTGCTGAATTTAGATCCTAGATATGTTATCTTGATATAGTTACGGTGACAGATAGGTCGTATCTTCGAGATAATTAATTCCGTCATCTTTATTAATACTGATACATACAATGACGTCACTCATTTTATTGGACGATGATAACACGTATCAACGTTATCGGTCAATCTCTTGCGCAAACTCGCCGAACCCTTTTAATGGAATAGTTTTATCGTAAGTGAAATTTTATGCCATTTTTTTTACATTACTTGTTAAATTATGATATCAGAGTTACTAGCTTCCACCCATTACTAGCTTTCTATCATTGAAGGAATTTCTGTAATCGGATGTTTAATTCCAGAAAGGTAACGTCTTACACAATCATGTATTCTACATCTCTAAATATTAGTTTAGACGAATAACCATCTTGATCCCTCTGGAATCTTTCATAAATATTGATTTGACTAGGTAAAATAAGTAATGAAATGGCGCATTTCCGTCCAATAAGTCTTATTCCAAGACACCGAAGAGGAAACCCAAACTATCATTACATATCGAGACCCCTCCGTGTCTCGGAAAGCACGCTAAGCCACGGACAGATCTTAGACACTCGTTACTGGTAGCTCAAACGCCTGATATCTAGGCTTAATCAGAGGAATCGTGTTACTCAATCGTGGAAGTCAGAAAAGCAGGCCCCTACTATATTTAACAAATTGCCTAAACGTTGGAAGGAACTAAATTGCATTCAAGCGAGTTTTTTTTTTTTCCAAAATACATTTTATAGTGTCTCCGAATTTCTAGACGAAACTTTTTGTTTGATTACATATATAATTTTATCTTTTCCTGACACTAATATTAAATTTAAATAAATATGGATTTTTGACTTAGTAACATGAAATAATTTCTAATTTATACGTTTCTGAATTATAAACAATGTAAATGCCTATTCCAGGTATTTTTTTATTGGTAATTCTTTTAATGTTATGGAAATATTTGTACGCCGATACTTACGGCTAAACATGAATGGACTCAAACGATGTATCTAATATCTTGCATGCTCTTTTATGTATACAATGTTTAGACAAATAAATAAATCTTATCCTATCTTATCCATGTAAAATGCTGGTATTCAGCTACATCCAGGTATATTGAAATTCGACCCCGACCTAGTTGGGACTTTAGGCTAGCCTGATTGATATTGTGAGTGTGCAAATTACGGCTATATTTCATGCGATGCCATTCGGATTCATCCGGAGGTCTTCGTGAGCCGAGGTCGCGGGCCAATCACTTATCTACCTGAAATGCCAGTTCGGCTAAATAGGTTTGGCATACTAATCGTCGGGTTTGCTATAGACCGATATCAAACTAAACATAGTTTCATGGGGTTTGTCTAAAGGATACAATTTAAACCATAAAATCTATTTCACTTTTACTGACTAAAACCCACCCGTGTTCCTTCAGTTGCCTCGAGCCACGGTAACTTTTTCGAACAAATCCGCGACCCTGGCAGGATTCTAGACGCCCCGGGTCGAAATTTTTCGTCTGATAAAAAAAAAAAAAAAACTAGCTGTTCCATACATCATCATCTTGCCTAACTTTTTCCCAGCTACGTTGGGGTCGGCTGTTCCATAAGTTTTGACCAAACACTTTATGATGAAACAGCTGATTTGATAACCGTAAAATTTCTACGTTAGGGGGACATGTTAACTGAATTCATGGTGACAGTTTGCGCACTGGTTAAAATTGTATCCTTTTTAGGGACCAGATTCAGTGTTACTTAAATAAAACGCCACAATTTTTTTACTTATGTAGGTACATTTGTCCTCTAATTGTGACTTGTAAAAACATGATTGTATCCTAGCTTTCAATTTAAAAAGAAAGTAACAGTACTTGACCTCTAATTCTCATTATGATTTCTTTTTCATTGTTATCTACGAGTACGTCCCACGCAAATTGTTCAGGAAAGTACTCCAGTACGATTGTTGCTTGAGCAAAGTGGCAATTTGGCACTAATTATATATAATATACTTTTATTTAACAAGGACTCATTTATTTATGGAAAGGTTAGGGGTACTGTGTAGAGCGTCTTGTGGCTAAGTAATGCCAGCCGCACAGATTGCTTGCCGCGGTTGGTCCGTGGATGGGTGACCATCTTAACAGACCAAGACCCGGCTGACATGCGTGAATCTTTGACAGTCGTTACGGTTCGTCATAAGCCCAAAAGTCTGAAGACCAGTCTTACCAAGAGGTATCGTATTACCCAGTAACTGGGTCGTGAAGGTAAGATAGGCAGTCGCTCCATGTAAAATACTGGTATTTAGCTGCATCCGGTCAGACTGGAAGCTGACCCCAACATAGTTAAGAAAAGTCTAGGCAGATGCTGAGGTAGGGACTTGGTTGTAATTTAAACATAAGTATGGCCATAAATGCAGTCTTCATTAGTGAACGATCGACTAGATCCTTTTATATATAATTTGTTCCTGGCAATATCCATTTCGCAGTGGTGGTGGTGCATGTGTGGTGTGTGTGGCAGTCACGATTACAAACAACACAGATTTATGCATAGGAACGCCTATTTGTGTTCAGCGTTCCTATGCATAAATCTGTTGTTTTCATTTTTTTTTTAATGTGATCTCGTTTTTTTGCATGCACGTGTTTCTGTGACAAATCAATCTATTTTTCTTTCTTTTTTTTCATCATTCAATAGTGGCTTTGCCCGAGTTGCGCCGTACCCAACGCAGTCTATCGCATCCATTTTAGTTGAGGTCACCGATCAATTGGGATTAGGAGGCGTTGTTCACTGCGTAGATAGCGATTCGTCATCCTCCTGCCATTCCATCTATTTAAAGGGTACCATTCTATTTAAAGGGTATCTGTGACGTTGTACTGTTTGCTGATGATACCTCTCTTATCTTTAAGGTAGACAGGAATAGACAAGATTTTGACGACGTAAACAGTGCACTCTCAATGGTTACGGATTGGTTTACCACGAATAATTTGGTTCTCAATGCTAAGAAAACAAAATGTATAAAGTTCGCTTTGCCGAATGTAAAAAATCTGGGACCCAACATCGTCTTAGAAAATGAGGTGCTTGAAACTGTAGACTCGGCAGTTTTTCTGGGCATAACAGTAGATGCCAAACTTCAGTGGGGATCACACATATCAAGCCTAGCGGGAAGGCTCAGTTCGGCTGCCTACGCCGTCAGGAAAGTAAGACAATACACTGACGTTGATACAGCTCGGTTAGTCTATTTTAGTTATTTTCATAGCGTTATGTCCTACGGCATTCTGCTGTGGGGCAAAGCCGCTGACATTCAAAATATTTTTGTTCTGCAAAAACGAGCTGTACGTGCAATTTACCAATTAGGTGCTAGAGTTTCTCTGAGAGATTTTTTTAAAGATATTGGTATTCTCACGGTGGCATCACAATTCATCTTCGCTAACATCTTATATATTAGGCAAAATATACACTTATACACTAAAAACAGTGATATTCATAATATTAATACCAGAAATAAGGACAAACTACGTGGTCCCTTTCACCGGCTTCATAAAGTTCATAACTCATTCGTTGGGCTCGGTATCACCTTTTATAACAAGCTTCCCTCTTCTTTGCTAGATTTACATTTTAATGCGTTTAAAGCTAAAGTAAAATCAAATCTTTGTTCGAAGGCATACTATTCTATCAACGACTACTTAAATGATAAGAATTGTTGGTCGCTGTGATTAACTCAAGACAACGTTTGTGTTCTTTCACCAGAATTAGCTTACCTACTGACAGGTTATATGAGTTACTCCATGGCATTGTTTATTTTATTTGACTATAAACCATTTTTTTTATTTTTTTTATTTTTAATATTGATATTTCCATTTTTTAATGAAATTTAATTACTTGCCTATTACTGTATAGAATCAAGTTCTTCCAACTTATCAGACAGCTGTGCTGCTGGGGAGTTTGTTGCGCCACTTCTTCTTCCCAGCTAAAGCACTAGGAAGTGTCGAAGGGTGGGCGTTTTTGGGGGACTGTCTTTTGTAATTTTGACGTTCGAAAAGTGCTGACTCTCAGCCTAGTTTGAATAAATGACTTTTGATTTTGATTTTGATTTTTGATTTTGATTTTGATTATGCCAATTTATTAGGGGACGCCATAATACGTCTTCTTCCGACCCATCCATACCAGCGATCACTTCCCTCATATCTTTGTCATATCCATCCATCTTTGCTTTAGTTCGCCCCCCTCTGTTGTAAACACATACATTCCCTATACATATAACCTCCCTGTAACCGGAGTTTCATAAGTCGTAATCATCATCTGCCTAGACTTTGCCCAATGTTGGGTAGGGTTTCCAATCTAACCGGTTGCAGCTGAATACCAGTATTTTATATGGAGCGACTGCCTATCTGACTTACACAACATGAAACACGATACCCCTTGGTAAGACAGATTGTCAGACTTACGGGCTTCTGACGACCAGTAACGACTCTCAAAGATCCACGAAAGATAGACTGGACCAAAAACTTAACATGCTTTCCGATGTACGGAGGGGTCTTGGTATGTAACGATAACCATCACCCATCCACGGGCCAATTGCGTCAAGCGCAGCTTAACCTGTTTGATCGATTCGTGCGACTATTATTTCTTATCCACAAGCCCCTCTCTTTCATAAGTCGTAAAAATTTACGCAAGATCTCCCCAAAACACGCAAAGCCGAAAATTAACTTTTTGTTTGTTTCCGCAGCTTTAGAAGATTTATTTAGAACATCTCTTAATAAATGCTTTTGAATTAAACACTGCTTACATAAATTCCTAATGCCCCGCAAAAACTCGACCGACCTTTACCTAACGCAGGTAAATCCTTAATTAAAGAAAGGATTCAGCGGAATTACGGCCGAGGTAGGGTTTCCAATCTAACCGGTTGCAGCTGAATACCAGTATTTTATATGGAGCGACTGCCTATCTGACTTACACAACATGAAACACGATACCCCTTGGTAAGACAGATTGTCAGACTTACGGGCTTCTGACGACCAGTAACGACTCTCAAAGATCTACGAAAGATAGGCTGGACCAAAAACTTAACATGCTTTCCGATGTACGGAGGGGTCTTGGTATGTAACGATAACCATCACCCATCCACGGGCCAATTGCGTCAAGCGCAGCTTAACCTGTTTGATCGATTCGTGCGACTATTATTTCTTATCCACAAGCCCCTCTCTTTCATAAGTCGTAAACATTTACGCAAGATCTCCCCAAAACACGCAAAGCCGAAAATTAACTTTTTGTTTGTTTCCGCAGCTTTAGAAGATTTATTTAGAACATCTCTTAATAAATGCTTTTGAATTAAACACTGCTTACATAAATTCCTAATGCCCCGCAAAAACTCGACCGACCTTTACCTAACGCAGGTAAATCCTTAATTAAAGAAAGGATTCAGCGGAATTACGGCCGAGGCTCGGATACGATCCGGCGGACCGGAATATACGGAATACGCCAACTGTCACATTTAGAATGTAGAGTACAAACATTCAGAAGGTCCACTAAAATAACAAAATGGTAAAATGGTCAAAAGCTTGCTTGAGTCTCAAAAACTTCCTGCCAATAGAGGTTACTATTTCTTCACCAAAGCCATAGACTTACCTTCAAAACATCAATCAAAATATTCCACATAAACCTGCATGGGCACTTATGAAACGTCAGAAGCTAGGTGCACGGTTCCAATTTGTCGCTTCCTATGGAGAACAGCCGACAAAAAACTCCACGGTTACTCTTTAAAAAATAATTGGCTTTTACAATGTTTTCAGATAATAGGTACAGGAGGACAGTACAAGCCTGTCAATAAGTACCAGGTACTTAGAGGAATGAAAATAAAGAATAGAAAATCGTCAACAAATCTACAATCTGTACCTAAGGCCTACAAACGTCCTCTCATTCACAATATGTAAAAGAATCTACATAAATAACATTTAAGCCATTTAAACCAAGTGAAATGATTTCCATGACAATCACTAGGCCAGACTGTCCAATACAACGGCACTGGGTGGAGCTAGCTATAGGTACACGCAAATAAATATTTTCATCACATAACGTCATGCCTGTGATTCCCCAAGAGTTAGGCAGAGGGGTAAATGTACCTATAGCGGTTCCACACTGAGCCTCGACAAACGAGAAAAAAGTAAAGACACAAACACAGCAGAATTGCCTAAGCCGGGCGGGCTTAGGCAATTTTGCTGTGTTTGTGTCTTTACTAACAATACTAATATAGACTATAAGTACTTTCTGTTAATAACTCATCACTTACCAATCTATGGACTGTTCATGTATGTGTTCATGTCTGAAATAAAGATTTTTATTTATTTTATTTATAAATAGTCGATATTAGAATTGATGCATAATGTCATCAGCATAGGAGATAGGTACGAGTAGGTCCAGTATTAGGAGTAGTTCCGAAACATCTCATCATCGTCAGTCTGCCCCCCTGATCCCAATTTATTTGGGGTCGGTAAAACATGTATTTTTCTTCCATGCTTTTCTCTATTAGTCATCTGTGTAGTCACACCCTTTCTAACCATATCATCTTTCACACAGTCCATCCATCGTTTCTTTAGTCTTCCGCTACTCTTATAGCCATTGACATTCATACTCAAAACTTTTCTCACGACATTTTAGTCATACCTACTTATCACATTTATCATACATTGATCACCATACTTGTTCAAGGTGGGATGGCGATTTCAGACCCTTAATAATAACTAGCTAACCGGTCAGACGTTGTTCTGTATCTGATAACTCGACCGCAGCGCCACCTACTGGGTCCAAATGTGAATCTAAATCATCCCACTCAAATACACAAAAATGATATGAAAATTGGTCCAACCGTATAAGAGGAGTTCAGTAACCCACACACGTACAGGATAATTATATATTTATAAATATAATAATAATTATAGGTCCAGATTTCTTCACGATGAATAATGTCATGTATATAGCATACATAATAATAGAAGGAACCTTCAATAGCTAATAACACTACATAAGTACACAGCCATTCGAATACGTAATTGATAAGGACGTAGTACGAATGATTGTAACGTTTTCTTCATTATTTAAGTAAGTTTTTATTTTACTGATCCTTATACCACGCCTATATTCGCCAAAGGGGTACGCAGAAATGTTATAAAAGCCTAGATGCTTCTGTTTTGTTTAAAACCGTTGCACCAATCGAGGAAGCTTACATCTGACCAATATGAAAACAAAATCCCGTGCACACAATCACCACATCTGTTAGCAAGCGTTACTATAGCGGCTGAGCGCTGCAAGCAATAATAGTCCTTACGGTGTATAGATGTTAGTTTCCTCTTGTACTTCTCTTTTAGTCGTCATCTCAGTAGTCACCTCCTTTCTTGCCGTATCGTCTTTCACACAGTCCATTCATCATTTGTTCCCCTACTCTTATAGCCATCCACATTCATACTCAAACAAATACACGCAATAGGGAGCTACATTTTTCACCAGTAATCGGGGTCTCAAAACGGTGAAAGAAATTGATTGATAAATGATAAATGATTTTATTTCTGTAAGTAGGTTTGTACAAACACTTTTACACGTCAATCATATTTTTTAAACTAGGTGAGGTCGGCGTTTCCTAACTGACTACTCTGAGAAGAAAGGCCGAAACAAACTCAGAGGTCACAGTCTCTTTTAAAGTCCAGACATAATCTTGGTCAGATCATGTGAAGACCATGTGGATTGGTGTCTGAAATGGTCTTTTGAGGAAAGAAACCACACAGATTGAGTGGACCTGTCCAATCAGTGCACGCATGTATCAGTAATACGGCTCAACTCAGAACTTGAGGAGCTCAACGATTTGACGAACAATACCAAAGAAAAGACATATGGGTAGGCCGCATAAAGTACTCAAACTGCCAGATTAACTTTAAAAATAAACTGAGAAAGAAATGAAACACAAAAACAAAAATACCACATAGTCCTCACATTCACAATAATTAAAGCAAAATAATATTATACTTCTCAAAGTAAATATTCATGTCAAAGTGTATATAATAATAATCAAATGTCAAAGTGTATATAACAATAATCGAACGTCAAAGAGCAAAATAAAAATATTAAAAAAGAAAAAAAAACTGTATACAAAATTGGAGCAGGTCAATCCCAAGCTTTTTTGTCCTCAATATAATCTTTAACGGTATAAAAGGCTTTCAGGCACAACTTACGTTTAATGAATGATTTAAATTTATTGAGACTTAGATCTTGAACATGGCTTGGAAGTTTATTATAGACGTATACATTGACATCTGAATGACCCACCTATTTTCTTGAGCCTTGTTGATGGTACAACAAATTTGTGTTTGTTCCTAGTATTTATACTATGGATATCACTGTATTTTTTAAACAATTTAATATTTTTATGGGCATATAAAAGATTTTCATAAATATACTGTGAAGGCACAGTCATTACATTAATCTCCTTAAATTTATCTCTGAGAGAGTGTCTCGGACTTAATTTATAAATTGATCGAACAGCTCTTTTCTGCAAGACAAAAATAGTCTGAATGTCGGCGGCATTTCTCCACAATAGAATACCATACGACATTACACTATGAAAATAGCTAAAGTATACTAAGCGGGCTGTCTCTATATCAGATTGTTCTAGAACCAAAATTACAGTACCTATTTACATCCCACTCCCTCTCACCGATAGGAGGCCTGTGTCCCAGCAGTAGGAACATTAAGCTACGGATACACTAGGGGACAAATGTCCCGGAGATGCTTGCTGCAACGTCGCAGCAACGTTCCCAAACTGCCCCGAACTGTCCCTCAGTGTTTCGCGCAACATTCTACGTGACCAGGGCCTGTTTCTTGTTGACGCTCTGCGGGCAAAAACACGAGTCCCACGACAGAGTTTCGGCGTTTGTAATGTAGACTTGTGCGCAACCTTTTCAAAACATGTTGACATGTTCTGTAGTGTAGCGAAACGATACTGTACTACAATTGATTGAAGTCTACCAGCGTTATGAGATATTGTGGGACACTTCAAACTGAGACTTATTTCCCAATTAAATAATGACGGCAGCACTGATCAAGACAACCTCTTCGGGCAACATCCCTGCAACTAATGACTAGGTGGACGCCTGCAAAGTCCCGCAAGATTGTCCCCGGGAGCATCACGTAGTTGGTCAACGACATGTTCCGCAACATGTTGCTCTATTTGTCCCCTAGAGTATCCGTGGCTTTATAAGCTGATTATGTATGTATGTGTAACGGGGCACAAATTCACACTTCTGGCTGAAAATTTCCTAATGGAAAAATTCAGTAACAATAGGTAGTAAGTTTATAAACTTTATATTGATACGATGTGAAATTCTGTTCAGCTGCACTGTTCTGCTGCATGTGGTTAGACTGGAAGCCGACGTCGAAGTACTCGTGAAATGGCAAGATGATAAAAAAGTACTACAGTTTATCAAAGCATTTTTCTTATGTCTAACATTCTGTTTGTTGAAAAGAATTCTCGCTGCTTCGCGAAGCTCGATCTGTTTTCTCTCGCATCTAGTATAGAAAATGTATGTTGTTTTATAAAATGTGTTGCTGTTTTGAGGATTTTATACTTTTTAAATGGTGTATATGTTCTGTCAAAACGGTGAAGGAAAAACATCGTGAAGAAACCGGCATGTCCTAGAACCCAAAAATCCAAGACATGTGTTAATTACGGCCCACTCCCACTCACAGAGGAGACCTGCTTCCCAGAAGTGGGAACATTGTAGCCTGATTATGGTATTCTATGGTGTACATTATAAAGAGTCTTCTATCTATCAACTTGGATGACGTAACCAATATTTTGTAACACTATTTTGATTTAAAAAAGAGTGACCATGGAATTATTCTCCATAGGAATCTACTACGCTTTGAACTGGGCAACTAACTTCATCTTTCTAACGGACCGACTCTTTGATGATCCTTATGTGCCTGTTAATGGTTTAATAATTGAAAGAAATGTATTGAGTTTGAGTTGCTCTTTGTATAGTTATTATGAGTTATCCGTAGATCAGGTTCCGCTACCGCCGATGCTGTGAGATTAGTCATAGACCGCTATTTTAAAGCATTGTTATGTTTTATTGATAAACACTGTACCCGATATATCCCGTTTTTTGCCACTATCAAGTGGGTAACATAGTCAAAGTCATATCATTTATTTATAATAGGCACATAAAACGCACTTTTATAAAACATAGAATTAATTCTATTTGTCCCTTCCAAGGTAGTTTTGTATGGAGTAGAATGGGCAAGAAACTCCACCGTTACTCTTTGAAAATGTTTCGCAATATTTATTGTGTACATTAACTACATAATTATTATCATCATAGCATAACGCTTGTTGCCCCGAAGGATTAGGGAGAGTTGTCCTTGCTATATCTATAGTACACCCACGTTCTGCCAGTTATTTGTGAGTCCTTTGTAGTAGAGGGCGACGGGTGAGCCTGTTGATGTCATCACTATCCGCTTGACATATCGTGTTTCACTGTAAGGCAAAGCAAACTCCCATTCTATCCCAGGTATCTTTTTAAAGAAACCACAATTTTATGAAGATTTAAAAGTTAAGCAAAAAACAACCTTAAGTAAACAGCTTTCAAGTGGCCTACGCAGTCTACCTTTGAGTTTGGTTTATACCAACTTAAAAGATTATGATGTGAGTGCTACTTTTAGCATGAGATTGAGAACGCATGTTATGAACACTCCAGACATAATATTAAAAGTTCTCGTGGAAAATATTATGTCGCAGGAACAAGTCATACGCTATTCGCTGGCGCTGCACTTACGTAAACGTTTTTCCAGGTAAATAATAAATAAACGATGACTCGTAGAGCTAGTCTTGTGATAAGAACGTAGTGTTGTTTAAAAAAATTGTAGGTTGGTAAATTTTTCAAACATTTTGTAAAGTTTTCTACTTATATGTTTTTACGCACATCTATTTATCATAAAATACATAATACAAACACTACACAAATTACATTATACCTTCTCCCTCCACGATAACCTCACTTCGAGATAACGAAACCATAACAGACGACAGAATCCCGAGTGCGTACGAATAATACGAACTTACGAAGACAGCTCACTACAGCTGACTCGAACCACGAACGGTTATCGTTGAATGAATATTGTGAGTCAGACGATCACGTGGTGCCGTGCGTGTCACACGCACCAAAGATTAAATACGGCAGATCAGACAGTTCGAGAATTAGGTTATCGCGGGGTCGATGTTATTTGGGAATTGTAATTTTTGAGATTATCACGTATTTTTGTGTTGATGTCACTCTATAAAATACTTTTGGAAAAAGAAAAAAAAGTTGTTGAAAGCTGTCGAAGAACACTTTGAATATCTAATCGTTTGTGAGAATGACAGTCTATTTTTATACGACAAAAATAATAATAGATCAACGAATACTGTCATAATGCGTCATTTTAAGTAGTATATAGTTATCAGCAGATCTTTTCAGTGAGTATAGTTGACGGCAAGTCAGTGGTAACAAAATCATCAAAACCATCATATTGGCCTGTGAATTTATTGAAACTCGACGGAGAGCAGTGGTGGCCCAGTGCTGTCGATGTCAGCCTGACTTAACGTGTTTAAGGTCGTGTGTTTTGATTTGATTTGATTTGATTTAACGTATGCATGGCGGCCGGGCATACGGCGGCAATTATTACGAGCATGGGTCAAGCATACGATAGGTTAAAAAGTTTGTTACGTTTGGACGTGGATCCACGTCTTAAACACACGAAGGGATAATTACCACTGCTTTCAAAACAGTCAATTCGTAAACACGTGGCAACCACCAACCCACACAGGGCCCGCGTGGTGGATTACTGGCCACTCCCCGCTTACCGATAGGTTGCTTGTGTCCCACCAGTGGGAAAATTATGCGCTGATTATGCCGTTACCGCTACCCTAGGTCAGTTCAAGTTCAAATTGATACCAACGATGGTAGCTACGTAAATAATGTAGTAATTAATAAATTATGCATTAGCTTTATCCTTATCTTGCACTTTGTCCGTGTGAAATTTATAGCTCATGTTACTCCGGAATAATGTAGCTTTCAATAGGTGAATGAATTTTTAAAATTGTTGTAAGTAGTTTTTGAGTTTATCCGTTACAAACAATTAAATCTTTCTCCTTTATATTATTAGTGTAGGTAAGCATAGTCCACTCAACACTCGAGTCATTTCTGTACATTACTCTATATTTATATATCAAGTAGTTCTCGTCGGCGCAGGCGCACACAATACCGTGTTTTGCCCAGCACTCAGCTGATGTGAATTGGCGGAATGTTGCGAAATATTAACAATGAGGTTCCTTACGAATAATACGACCCACTTCTTTTTTTTTTACTTTCACAACTGCTTCGTTTGCGTTATAGTTTCCAACTAGGTAAACAAATTCATTTTTAAAAAACAAAAAAGAAACTTAGGGCGGATTTTACCAATGAAATTGAACGCGATTTGCCCATAAACTATGTACATACTCGTATATGTTTATGAGGTGTCAGTGTATTTTCTGTGGAATATTGACTCTGACAGCTCTTTAACTAAACATTTACGACTTTTTCAAAGTTCTTCTGAAAACAACTTTATTGATTGATAGCACAAAGTTGATATTCGTTGAAGGAGAAAAAACATCAATTGGGAACAAGGGCTGGAATAGACTTTAAACTCACAACAGAAAACGAAAACTCATTTGTGAAATATTTTCTGTACTTAAATAATGAAGATCACGACCTTTGATCAAGAATGCTATTAATTCGATATTTGGCAGACTGACAACTTATGTTTGGAATGTATAGTATAGGCATACATATACGAATCTTTATCTCAGCATTCTATTGGTATTGAATTTGCAGAGAAAATGAACTGACTTATATTCTGTGAAATGCAATTTCACTTAAGTAATACCAGATGCCCGCTGCAGAATAAAAGGTACTCTATATCTTACGGAGAATCAATGAGCATCTTCAATGTTGCTTTCAGCCATGCATTGCGTTACCAGCGGTTGCAGATCAGCGAGACTAACCGACTTTAATTTTGATGACGTTATTGGGCAGAGGAATTTATTAACCTTATGAAGCACTGGATAAGAAATGTCCTTAAAAACTCTCGGATTGTAATCGCAATTAAGGTGGAGGCCGTGCAGGTCCCTGCTTATAGGTCCAGGCAGTTCAAGGTGACAGTTAATATTTAAAATGAACATATAGTACAAAATTGCATGACAATTGCACGTCTCTTTACTAATATTGACACGCTATGGGAGTGTATAGTAACCCCCCCAGGATGGAAATAACGGTGACTTGGATAGTTATGGTTTCGAACTAGCAATCTAGCACTGAAACCTTATGAAGCACTGGATAAGAAATGTCCTTAAAAACTCTCGGATTGTAATCGCAATTAAGGTGGAGGCCGTGCAGGTCCCTGCTTATAGGTCCAGGCAGTTCTAGGTGACAGTTAATATTTAAAATGAACATATAGTACAAAATTGCATGACAATTGCACGTCTCTTTACTAATATTGACACGCTATGGGAGTGTATAGTAACCCCCCCAGGATGGAAATAACGGTGACTTGGATAGTTATGGTTTCGAACTAGCAATCTAGCACTGAACAGGAACACATCCAAAAACGTCTGTGTACTTCAACGTCTCGGACAAAAAATTCTAAATCCCGGAAAATTGGGTGAAATTAGAAATAAGTCTCGAAAAAAAAAACAATATAAAAACGTTTCTTTGTTCACGAAATCACGAGCGCACCGGCCATATTTTTTACTATGATAGATAATATGCTTAAATTTATTGCAAATTAATCTATTAATCGGATTTCGGAATCGGAAAAAGAGAAATAAATGATAATTATTATTTAAATTTAAAAACCCCGCCCGATTGCCCTCCAAATAAGGCCAAATCCGGGGAAACCCGGACAGGTGGCCCTAGCCTTGCTTTAATTTATTGCAAATTAATCTATTAATCAGATTTTCCCTAACATAAAAGTATAAATAGATCATTATTATTATTTAAATTTCAAAACCCCGCCTGGTTTCCCTCCAAATTAGGTCAAATCCGGGGAAACCTGGACAGGTGGCCCTAGCCTTGCTTTAATTTATTGCAAATTAATCTATTAATCAGATTTTCCCTAACATAAAAATATAAATAGATCATTATTATTATTTAAATTTCAAAACCCCGCCTGGTTTCCCTCCAAATTAGGTCAAATCCGGGGCAACCCGGACAGGTGGCCCTAGCCTTGTCTCATGTAAGGACGTTTATTTCTTCCAATCCACTGTCAAGCGTCACGCTACCACCCACCAACTGCTTTTTCTTTTCCACACGTCTTTTCTTTTTTCGTCCTCTCCCTTTCCTTCCATTTACACCATAAAACCTACCACTACTAAATTAACGGCAAATAAAAAAAAAATACATTCACAGAATTAGGTAGTTATGAAATATTACTACGTTCATTGGAATTCTGGCCGCTAGCCAGTCTACGACAGTTCGGACTGGTTTTGCGTGGAAGCGTACTTTTCAGACGCCAGTAATCGTTTCTTCTCCACTATTGAAATTGAAAATGGATTTCGAAACTGGTAGTCTGGGTATGGTAACAGTTGTAGCTGTAGGACTATAGCTGCCCTCAAGGACATTGATTGTGTCCTTAGGATTAGGAGCGCACCGAACTTCTGGCGCTAAGTCGAGTAAAATGCATAAGTATTTTATTTACTAGTGGTCGCCCGGTGGTAGGAATTCGACCATAATTCATATAAATCAAAAACCTTTCTGCAATGCTTCTCCACGTATAAAATTCATTCTCCTCCGCGTAAAATTCGTGAAAAGAGGTCCAAACTTTTTGCATCTTGTACTTCTTCGACTTCGTCCGCGTGAAATTCTTAGATTCGGCTCACCCTGTCGCATCGCATCGCCTCCCTCGACTCACCCCGTCGCATCGCATCGCCTCCTTCGACTCAGCCCGTCGCATCGCATCGATCGCCCGCGCTTTTACTTCGTTTTCGCTTAAAGTTCTTTCAGATTTTTTGTCTTTTTACTGGGCTCCTAAGGATCGCAACATGATGTTAAATAGCATAATGCTTTCCTCATGAATATGGCTGCTTTATTATATAAGTACATAAATAGATAACTAATTGATTGAGCAGCAAAAAAAAAAATACAAATTGAGGCGGGGATAGATGATTTTTAAGGACTTTAAATTGAAGATCACGTCTAAACGGCTTGTCTCGTGTATTTGGAAAAAATATATGTTAAACTAGACAATTTTCTTCGTCATTTGATATGTGAATATTTTAAATAATTTTTTTATAACATAATGTAAGGTAAAAGCACTAATGCTCGACAGTGAACTAAAGGATGACACTTTCGAAAAAAACGCATTCTGATAAGAATAATAATCATTGAAATTACTTTACTATTGATGTTAGAGACACCTAGTGACATCTGTGGAACGTGGTCAAAAACTTTCATACACTTTCCTAGGCAAATTTCAAAATGGCGTCAGTTGAAAGTAAACAATGTGAACAAGTGAACACGCGCGCTGGGATTCTTAATTTTTTTCTTAAGGAGGCTGATATTTTGCAGGTATGATTTTGTTCCACATTTTTGCGATTTTTGCTACGTTTGTTTTGATATTGTTTAATGTGTAAAATTATTGATTTAGTAAGACCATTGCCTTTTTCTTTTAGTTAGATTTCTTAACAATTTAATGTGTGTCTACTATTAGTACCAGAAATTAGTGAAAACCTAAAAGCCGACACGTGTGTCATTTACTAGGGTCACAGCAAACTGAATTTCTCAGCTCATATTCATGCGATTATTGCCTCTATATCCTATGCATAAAATGCTATTTAATTTTTGTTAGTTTACCATTACCATATCCAACAGTAGACAGGGTGTCAACTATTGGTGTATACTAGGTGTCAACTGTTAGTTCTTTTGATTCCAGATTTGTGTTTAAACACGATGCCGCCTGTAAAAGGACAAATGTTCCGTTATTCTGAAGCTGATATGGAAGCAGCTATACAAGAATGTAGGCGAGGCGTCCCGACAGCTACTGCGGCAAAAAAATTCGGCGTACCAAGAGTTACTTTACTGAATAAAGTGAAGGGAAAGACACCTATAAAACGTAAAATGGGAAGAACCTGTTACATGACCGAAGAAATAGAAAGTATGTTGGTTACATGGGCAAAAGCAATGGTGAAACAAGGTTTTCCAATAGGTAAGGATAATTTGCTAGATAGCGTTAAGAAAATAGTAGATGATTTAAATGTAGAAACTCCTTTCAAGAATGGCAGACCTGGAAAAAGATGGTACACCAGCTTTTTAAAACGTCATCCTGATCTTATAACAAGACAGCCCCAAAACTTTACTGCTTCCAGAGCTTCTGTAACAACATCTAAGTTGAAAAATTGGTTTGAAGAAGTTAGCAGTTACTTGAATGATAATAGTTACAGTGACATTTTGAATGAACCGCAAAGAGTTTTTAATATGGATGAGACCGCTTTTTTCCTAAATCCTAAAGGAAATAAGGTCCTAGCAGCTAAAGGAGATAAATCAGTGTACCAAAAAATTAACATGGATGAAAAAGAATGCTATACTGTACTTCTAGGTGGCAATGCTGCTGGAGATGTTCTACCTCCTATGGTAATTTTTAAATATGAGAGGATACCAAGAGATTTAAGTACGTCAGTTCCTGATTCTTGGGGTATTGGGCGTTCAGATAATGGCTGGATGACCAGAGAGACCTTTTATGAGTATATATGCAATATTTTCAACAAATGGTTAGATGACAAGAATATTCCAAGACCAGTTCTGCTTTTTATAGATGGTCATACGTCACATCTTTCTTTCCATGTCAGCAAATTTTGTTCCGAAAATGGCATTATTTTGATTGCTCTCTTTCCGAATGCGACGCATTTACTTCAGCCAATGGATGTCGCAGTTTTTAGAAGCCTCAAGGGAGCATGGAAGACTGCAGTGCATTCTTGGCGGTTGGAAAATATTGATTCGCCTATTTTACGCAAAGCAAATTTTTGTCCTTTGTTAAACAAAGTGCTGAAGGATACATTGGTACCTGCAATATTTCAAAATGGTTTTCGTAAGTGCGGACTAACACCATGGAATCCTGACGAAGTGTGCTGTGTCCTGGAACCGCCAAACAATGAATCAGCCGATTTAACAGAATTACAGAAAATGGCGAAGATTAAGGAATTGGAACTTGGAAAAAAGTTTTTAGAAAAGTACATAGATACCGAAAAAATAGTTAAGTTTAAAAATTGTGATGAATGGCTTGGTGACAAAGAAGACGTAGAGTTGTTTAAATTATACAAAAATGTTGAACTATCGTTAAAAAACTTGACAAGTCAGAATTTCGTACCAGAACCTAACAGTGCATCTGTAATAATACCTCCACTTGACGGCAATGTAGACGCAACATTATACACCTTTACAGATAACCCAAAAACACCTATTAAACTGCCTGAAATAATATCTGACAACAACACAATAATATCTAACAGCGCAACTGAAATAATATCTCCACTTATGAATGACAACAATCATAATGTTACATTAGACGTCCAGGCAGAAAACTTTAAAACACCTATTAAACTAACTGTTAACAATACTTTCCAAAATCCTCACAGCATGAACATGAGTACAAACTTGATGATGCCATCCACATCAGGAATACAAGAAAAAAACTGTAGCGGTATGGGTATAATAATACCAAGTCCCTTCAAAAGAGCTTTGTTTTGGCAAACACCTAAAGAAAACTCCAAAAAAAGAAGGAAAGAAAAAATACCCTCTGTTATATCCTCAATTCAATGGCAACAATATCATGAAAACAAGGAGAAGAAAAAAAATGAAGTAGAGGAAGAGAAAAAAAGAAGATTAGAGCAAAGAAAGAAGAAGAAAGAACAGAACGAAAAAGCAAGAAAACTTAAGACAGCTCAAACTCTAGCTAAGAAAAACCAAAATACTGTGAAAAAGAAAACTTATAAGACTGATTATAATAGTGACACAAGTACTGAAGAAGAATGGGTGGATTCTGGAGATAGCGTAGATGATGTATCTGACGAGTGTGAGAATGGTGTTGAAGAAAACGAATATACAAATGATGAAAATTGCCATGACAAAAGTCAAATCAAGCAAGGTGATTATGTGATCATCAACTTTCCTGGTAAAAAGAAATACCATAAGTTTGTATGCATTGTACAAAAAATATCACGTAGAGATATCGAAGTTATGGCTATGGTCAGCTGTGATCAAACCAAAACAATATTTAAAGAAAACGACAAAGATATTAGTATCATAAGTGAATCTCAAATCGTTGAAGTCCTCAAAGCGCCAAATATGATTATATCAGGTGATAGGATTAAGTATAAATTTGATTTTCCATTACAAGTTGATGGATAACTTTACTAAACTTGGTGTATGTAGGAATAAGTGAGTAATAAATAAATAGTTAAAGTCCTCAACATGTCAAAAATTACTATAACAAGTGATAGGATTAAGTATGTTGATTTTCTGTTACAAGTTTATGAATAACTTGATATGATAGTATATAATTGTTAGTTATTTTGATGATTTAACAGTTGTCTAGTATTAGTGCTAATAGATGTCTATTATTGGTGGTTTAGTATTTTGGCGATGTTATCTATTAGTTCCTTTGACAAAGTGTAAAATAATATAAATTTAAGTTTAAAATATGCTCATAAATAAAGCGTTAATATTAAAAAGTGAATGTTTATATGTTACTGCAGTAATAAAAAAATCTGTAACTGTCATTTTGTGATAAAATATATTTGATTTTAAAGAATAAAATTTGTGTTGTTCTTAAAGTGTCGAGCATTAGTGCCTTTACCTTAATTAATTGGTAAAGTAATGTCTATCGCGGACATAAAAATGATAATCACGCAAAAACTATCGGGTGTATTTCCATGAAACTTTCACCATCTAAAAGACAATTTAATCACCCAAAATTTAGTATACGGTTTTTCTTTGAATTGTGTTTGATAAATCAACATGGGTGGTTTTTCGAAAAACTTGATGCGCGTTGAGGCGGGGTCTCTTGCGCGCGACGGGCGGTAGTGCATCGCTGTAGGTAGCTGTCATCTATCGTCGCCTTAAGGCTTTAGAATTGGAATACAAAATACATATTGCAGTACGATGCTTCCGTAGACAACGTTGATTATTTTGTTAAGTAAGAAAAACGGTATATCGAGTCACTATTTGCAACAGACTAAAAACACAATTTTCATTTTGAATAATGTATGAATGGGTCTCTTCGCCGCTCGTCGCCTACGTAAAATGGAGAAGCGAGCTTCTATGCAAAAGCGAAACACCGCTCCGTGGGTGTAAAGACTAATGAAGTGCCATTGTGTTATATAAACATAACATCACGACTAGTCCTAGAAGGGAGGGTGGCAGAGGTGTATATCTATAGTGACCCACATATCGTCAGTTCTCATGTGGTAGGGGGCGACGGCGTCACAAATCCTGACTGTGGACTGGCAATTTCCCAACGGAGAAACCCATAGAATTTTCTTTTCCATCCAACGAGGCAGATAGTTTTGTCATAAAAATATTATTCCTTCTACTAGACTGCATACTCGTTTAATTTTGAATAGATCGTAGTTATAGGCTATCACCGAATTTCCTTTTACAACTTTTACAATAGTTGCAATGTATCTTCTACTGACGGAAATGATTACGCATTAAGAGCAGACGGGATCGTGTTCGAAACACAATACTGCATTCTACAACAAAAATAGGTGACGTGGGTCAAAAGACTGCCCAACTTAAATGGGACTGGGTACGACATGTGTGACGTAAGCCAAACAAACTGGGCCCAAAAAGCACAGAAAAAAAAATGTAACCTCCGGTTTGAATGCTTCTAGAATATATGCCACTAATCGCCACGAACGCCATCAACGGACATAATGTAATTTTTTTCGAATTCTATTCGTTAAAATTTACATAATACATGGGTGTATAGGCAGTTTAATGATTATATTAAATAAGAAAAGTTGAAACAGGTTTATGGTAGAAAATATGATGTTTCTGGTGTGTCGCTTGCGTAGATTCTGAACTGCTGCTTAATTTAGTACAAAGTAATCTGGTAATATCTGCAACCTTGTTGAGACATGTCTATATACAGGATAAGTTTTTATCCAGTGCGCAAATTTTTACCATGAATTCAGCATATCATTCTAGAGCCCCTAGCGCAGAAATTTTTCGCCGGTTATACAAAAAAAAATCAGCTGTTCCATACATTTTGACCGCGTAGGTATTGCACTTTTCTATGAAACAGCTGGTTTTTTTTTTGTATAACCGGAGAAAAATTTCTGCGCTAGGGGCTCTAGAATGATATGCTGAATTCATGTCTAAAATTTGCGCACTGGATAAAAACTTATCCTGTATACTTAATATATAAAGAGGAAAGATTTGATTGTTCTTTGTTTGCATTGAATAGGCTCCGAAACTACTGAACTGATTTGAAAAAATATTTCACTGTTGGGAAGCTACACTATCCCCGGGTGACATAGGCTATATTTTATCCCGGTATTCCCTCGGGAACGGGAACTACGCGAGTGAAACCGCGGAGCGCTGCTTGTATCATGTAAACTGGATCTAATTCTTCCATAGTCGTTTGCGGCCTTGTTTGCAAGGACGTAAAAATATCGTTGTGGGAATTTATCGCGCAGTTGATTTTAAACTCTCGGTCTTGAATCGAACATTGAGAATCCAACAGATTGCATCCCAGTGCGTCGTAAAACGAACTTTTGGATTTCCTACTCTCAGCGCTACGCAGTGCGTTGAAGGTCTAGTGCGCGAAAAATCCCGTTGGGATGTTTTACATCCGTGATGTTAATGGAAAACAATATTTTTTAATCTACGTACGAGACGTTACACTATAATAAATACTTTCTGACTGCAAAATCAAGAACTTTGCCTTCTTGACAGTCCTCTACATCGAGCGACAATATAGATGAACACTATCGAGCTGTGTGGAACCATTAGACAAATTGACAGTCGGCTGTCGATAGAATCGGTGCAGTGTAGACAGTAGACACATGATCGTATCTCAACAAATATCTTGTTCTGGTTTTAGTTGTGGTAGAGAATTTTCTTTTTCTTACTTTTAATCACGCTCTATTCTGTGCAGCTTTATTCACTTCCATTGAGTGGTAATTCTACTAATTACGTTTTTACAAATCGCTGACGCTCTGCTGCACTCCGCGCGCTCAACCTCGTAAGTAATTTCAACTTATGTACATGTCTCTTCAAGGAATAGCTAGTGGTTATAAACGAAACATTCACTAATTCAAGTGCGAAAGTAACCCCACATTTCTGGAAGTCTCATAGATTATCATTTGCTGTTAAATCTCACCAGAATACCTACTCTTTTATCTACGTCATATGAATTACAAATATAAATATATATGTGGGTGGCATTCGTGGACCAAAATAAAACTTCTAATCATAATATCAATCTGAATCAAAGCCTTTAAAAACACGAAGCGAAATGGATCTGTGTAAATCAGACCAAAAAGAAATCTATACGAAATAATTAATCTCATGTAGGAAAAAAATCTCATCTTGTTAATCTGTATTGCAGCTTCCAACAACATCGTTAATTAAAACGAAATTATTTTCCGAAAAATAACAACTACAGCATGTTCAACATTTTACTCAGAGTATTCGGGAATGCAGTTTCGCTTTCAAATTGTTTTCACAGACAAAGAGGAAGCGATGACAAACGTGAGCGATGTTCACGGTGATAGCTATGACAGTGGAATTGTAATGTGTACTGACTGAACTACTAAAACCCTTTCTTATAGAAAATTGTTAATGTAGGGGAATTACTTATTAACTTACTTATTTCCTTATCTTGTTCTCACACACTATTGTCTACATTTCTTTTTCATTTCTCCTTTCGCAGGTCTGCTGGAAGAAATTTCTAAAGAAATAAGCAGTGCCTTTGTACTCACTTGTTATTATGCCGTATCTCCTATGTATTTTACTGTGTGTACATAAATAATAAAATAAATAAATAAAATTAAATACTTTTATACCGAGGTCTCTTATGATGTTGTAATTTTGGTCCGATAATCATAAACTCATCATCTGCTTAGCTTTTTCTCTACTATGTTAGAGTCTGCTTCAAGTTGAACCGGATACAGCTAAATGCCAGTACTTTACATGCGACTGTCTATGTGACCTCCACGACCCAGTTACTGGGTAGCACGATAGCTCTTGGTAAGGCTGGATGTCAGACGTTCGGGTTTCTGACGAAGCCCTGTAGGTCAAAGATCTACGAATGACAGCCGTAGACAATGAAGTCTTGGGATGAAAAGATGGGCACCCATCCACGAACCAACCGTGGCAAGCCTAATTGATCGACTCGTGTGGCTATTATTATTTATCCACAAGCCCCGACTGTCACACACTTTCTTGAGTTAGTGTCAGCATTTTTTTAATCAGAGAATATATCTGATGATGATCTATGTTGATCTATGTTTTAAAAAGTAATCAGATTGTACAAGATGATCAGCCACCCACAAAAAAGCACTGTCTATTCTTCGTAGAAATAGAAAGCCTCATGCTAAGCCTGCAGCGTGACGCATTATCTCGGCATAAGGCGAAATAAGAATCATAAGGAGTCCTTGAGAATAATCCTCCAATACGACTGCTTAAAATAAAACTATTTCCCAAACAACCGAATTGGAAGATGAACGAAACATGTCGAAAATGTAAATGTCGACCAATCGTAATACAATTTGAATTGTAATCGGTTTTGTGACTTTGAGCTAACATTCAAAAGAATCGTAGGCCCCTAAAATATTCTAATAAATGTGTGGAACCATTAGACAAATTGACAGTCGGCTGTCGATAGAATCGGTGCAGTGTAGACAGTAGACACATGATCGTATCTCAACAAATATCTTGTTCTGGTTTTAGTTGTGGTAGAGAATTTTCTTTTTCTTACTTTTAATCACGCTCTATTCTGTGCAGCTTTATTCACTTCCATTGAGTGGTAATTCTACTAATTACGTTTTTACAAATCGCTGACGCTCTGCTGCACTCCGCGCGCTCAACCTCGTAAGTAATTTCAACTTATGTACATGTCTCTTCAAGGAATAGCTAGTGGTTATAAACGAAACATTCACTAATTCAAGTGCGAAAGTAACCCCACATTTCTGGAAGTCTCATAGATTATCATTTGCTGTTAAATCTCAACAGAATACCTACTCTTTTGTCTACGTCATATGAATTACAAATATAAATGTGGGTGGCATTCGTGGCCCAAAATAAAACTTCTAATCATAATATCAATCTGAATCAAAGCCTTTAAAAACACGAAGCGAAATGGATCAGTGTAAAACAGACCAAAAAGAAATCTATCTATACGAAATAATTAATCTCATATAGGAAAAAAATCTCATCTTGTTAATCTGTATTGCAGCTTCCAACAACATCGTTAATTAAAACGAAATTATTTTCCGAAAAATAACAACTACAGCATGTTCAACATTTTACTCAGAGCATAGTATTCGGGAATGCAGTTTCGCTTTCAAATTGTTTTCACAGACAAAGAGGAAGCGATGACAAACGTGAGCGATGTTCACGGTGATAGCTATGACAGTGGAATTGTAATGTGTACTGACTGAACTACTAAAACCCTTTCTTATGGAAAATTGTTAATGTAGGGGAATTACTTATTAACTTACTTATTTCCTTATCTTGTTCTCACACACTATTGTCTACATTTCTTTTTCATTTCTCCTTTCGCAGGTCTGCTGGAAGAAATTTCTAAAGAAATAAGCAGTGCCTTTGTACTCACTTGTTATTATGCCGTATCTCCTATGTATTTTACTGTGTGTACATAAATAATAAAATAAATAAATAAAATTAAATACTTTTATACCGAGGTCTCTTATGATGTTGTAATTTTGGTCCGATAATCATAAACTCATCATCTGCTTAGCTTTTTCTCTACTATGTTAGAGTCTGCTTCAAGTTGAACCGGATACAGCTAAATGCCAGTACTTTACATGCGACTGTCTATGTGACCTCCACGACCCAGTTACTGGGTAGCACGATAGCTCTTGGTAAGGCTGGATGTCAGACGTTCGGGTTTCTGACGAAGCCCTGTAGGTCAAAGATCTACGAATGACAGCCGTAGACAATGAAGTCTTGGGATGAAAAGATGGGCACCCATCCACGAACCAACCGTGGCAAGCCTAATTGATCGACTCGTGTGGCTATTATTATTTATCCACAAGCCCCGACTGTCACACACTTTCTTGAGTTAGTGTCAGCATTTTTTTAATCAGAGAATATATCTGATGATGATCTATGTTGATCTATGTTTTAAAAAGTAATCAGATTGTACAAGATGATCAGCCACCCACAAAAAAGCACTGTCTATTCTTCGTAGAAATAGAAAGCCTCATGCTAAGCCTGCAGCGTGACTCATTATCTCGGCATAAGGCGAAATAAGAATCATAAGGAGTCCTTGAGAATAATCCTCCAATACGACTGCTTAAAATAAAACTATTTCCCAAACAACCGAATTGGAAGATGAACGAAACATGTCGAAAATGTAAATGTCGACCAATCGTAATACAATTTGAATTGTAATCGGTTTTGTGACTTTGAGCTAACATTCAAGAGAATCGTAGGCCCCTAAAATATTCTAATAAATGTGCGTATGTAGGTACTTGCTTTTACGCTTTCAACTTAACTTATTATCTTCACTTGTCTTCTTTTTTATTACTAAATGGGCCTGCTCTTGATTTCGATCCCTCCTGATGGAAAGCGATTGATGATGATGATGGATCAAGCGTGCTCAGAAGATCCCTGTTCACTCTTTTTTTTATGATAAAAAGAAGAAGAAATAGGAGTGCGGAAAGCTAATATTTTCACATATTAATGCATTTGAAATACATTAAATTAATTGTATTTCGACCACTGGTTCTAATAAATGTGCGTATGTACTATGTAGTAATCGTGTATGTTCTTTTTTAAATCTTTGAACGGTTTAAAATACGAAGTGGATACTCCTACTTAATGTGCTAAGATATAAGAAGACGGTCTACGATTTCAACCTATTTTAGAAACCTAATTTTCTTTCCTCTAGAGATGAGTCCGATATCATGATACATGTAAAAATCATCGACATTTAAAACCATTTCACCATGCAATGACAGCGACAAAATCATCAACGTCTAAATAATAATAATAATAAAAAATAAAAAATAATTTATTTCCAAAAGTAAATTACAAAGTAGTTATGCGCAGCATTTACAGCTTAGGACTTACAAGTGCACAGAAATTTGATCAATGACCCCCATGCTAGGTAGAACCTGTGTTACAGGGGTCATCCATCCGTCCATTATACAAAATGACAGATAAGTAAGTAGTTCTTATTTTTTTAAAAGGCACAATTATGTTTTTAATTCTAATTTGAAAAAGATGTGGTAAGTGCTTGTGTGTGAGTATGAGTGAGTGTGTATGTGTGTGTATGTGTATGTATGTGTGTCTGTGTATGAGTGATTGTGTGTGAGTGTGTGTGTACAGAGTGGATGGTTATGTATATTGCGATTTCAATAGGTCTTCTGTTTTATTGTAGTCAAGAGTTAAAAGATATTCTTTAATTTTAGATTTACAATGAAATGTGTTAAGGGAATGTATATCCAAAATCTGGTTCAATTTATTATAAGTGAGGGTGCTTAGAAATGGGTAGTGTCGTTTAGCAAAAGTCGTGTTCGTGCTTTTTATAGGACATGGGGGTACCGGTCTTCTTCTTGCGGTAAAAGGATTACTTTTGTTTAATGGTGAGTTTGAGTGTTTGCGTTTTAGTGCACGATAAATAAAAAGTTGTCGGACTGTTAAAACCTTGTACTCCATATAGAGTAGTTGCGTGGGAAATCTAAAAGGCTTACCAAGAAGCACTTTAATTACTGCTCTTTGCGCCCGCTCTACCTGTATTAACGCAGTCTTCGCTGCTCCTCCCCAGGCTGTAATACAGTACGTTAAAATAGACTCACAGAGAGCACAGTAAGCCATATTTAGAACTTCCCTATGAGCGGACAGTCTAAGTTTTTTGAAGACATAAATAAGTTTTCTAACCCGCGCGGACAGAGTCTCAAGGTGATTGTGCCAAGATAGGCAGGCGTCAACCTGTAGGCCTAGATATTTAACGACCGGGGCTCGGGATATGGAGGGGCATGCGCATTGCGGATCACTGAGAGCGCATACATGCGCTTTGAGTACCATTGAGTTTACCGGTGGCAGGAGGGAAGGTCTAAGGCCAAAGGTGACAAAGTTAGTTTTGCTAATATTTAATGTAAGACTGTTATTAGCTAACCAGAACATTGTCTCGCGCAGTGCCTTTTCAGCAATCTTATTTGCCGTGGCCCAATCATTTCCATAGCTCAGAATGACCGTGTCGTCTGCGTATGCTAGGATTTGGGTGGAGGGCAGAGAGAGGGAGCAGAGATCATTCACGTATATCTGAAAGAGCAGAGGGCTAAGGAGGCTTCCTTGTGGGACACCGTAATTTAAAGATTCTTCGCTACTAATGTTGTCCCCTATCTTTACACATTGCGTGCGGTTCAGTAAAAAGTCTTTAAATAATTTGTGGGCATCACCACGTACCCCAATCGACTCCAGCTTGGCGAGAAGGACGGGAACAGAGACGGTATCAAATGCCTTAGAGAGGTCCAGGAAGATTCCTAGGCATTTCTGTTTACTGTCAAGTTTATCCACCACAATATCTAGCAACGCAGTCACTGCATCCTCCGTAGATAAACCTTTTCTAAAGCCAAATTGGTTATTGGAGATAATTTGGTATTTGTCGAGAAACCTGCTGAGATTTTTGTAGATAATTTTTTCCAGTATTTTAGAGATGACTGGTAGAACTGAAATAGGGCGGTAATTGGTGACACCGTCTCTGTCCCCTGACTTGAAAATCGGATGTACGATTGCTTTTTTCAGCGCCGTTGGGAATGTTCCTGTAGATAGAGCTAGATTGCAGATATGCGTAATCGGTTTAACTAAAGCATGACTGGCAGCTTTGACTAGGTTTGGGGGTATACTGTCCCAACCAGGCGCACTATTCGCACGGAGATCCTTAATAATGCAATCTACTTCATCCTCATCTGTCGTGAGGAGACCCAGCGAATTGACCATGGATTGGTTATTGTTTGTGGTTGGTTGGAAAGAACTTGCATTTGGTGGTATTTGGTTGGCCAGAGTTTGACCCACGTTTGCAAAGAATGCATTGACAGAGTTGACAGACTCTGAGGGCGAATGTTCAATTTTCAGGAGTTCAATGGGTATAGGCGATGAGCGGTGCGAGTCAGTGACAGTCCGGATAGCATGCCACATTTTTTTTGGGTTGTTTTTAGCTTTAAGAAATAGTTGTTTCTCGTGATCGATTTTTAATTTTTTCAATAAATTGTTGCAGAAATTCCTATATCGCTGGTAAGTTAATTTCAGAATAGAGTTATGGGGTTCCTTATTTGTTTTCCTATGCATATTATCTCTGTTTCGTATGCATCTCAATAGTCCGGGTGTAATCCAAGGCTTGATGATTCTAAGTTTACATGGTAAGCATGTGCGAATAGTGTTCCTTTGTATTATTGATGATATCACTTCCAGTAGTTTGTTAGTGGCGTCATTGGAATCATTCAACGCGATAATGTTAGAGAAATCATACCCTTCAATGTCGTTAATAGCGTCTGGGAGGTTGAGGCGAGATGTAATGAATTTGTGATTAGCATTAGAGGGGTTTTTAGTTTCTATGCTGAGTATGACTGCCGAATGGTCGGTAATGGTAGCTTCCAGGACGAGTGTGATTGCATTATTGTTAGATTTCAAGAGAATATGGTCTAAGCAATTGTTTAAACGGGTGGGGAGAACGTATGCAGGCAAAAACCCGTGAGATGCAGTCAAATTTAAATAGTCATGAGAGCGTTGGTCATTATGACCGGGACTTATATTTATGTTTAAGTCTCCTATAACAGCAGTATTGTTGTATGCATTGTAATTGGAGAGAAGACTATTTAGACTATTCAAAAAGTCGTCAATTTTCCGTTGTGATGGTGGTCTATACAGCGCAACGATGACAAATTTGTTGTCTACAGTACATACAAGACAGCTAGATTCAGCGAAGGACGGTTCGATGATGTTATAACATAAACTTTCCTTGATGTAAATTACTATTCCGTCGTTCTGATTTGATAAAATATTTGTCTGATGCGATGTGTAACCCGTTAAGTTTGGGATAGATGTGGCTTTTTTGAGCCAACACTCAGTGAGAATGAGAATATCACACTTTATCTTAATAGCAACTAGCAAACATAAAAATTCATTGAATTTTTTATTAATACTCCTAATATTCAGATGTATGATATTTAATGATTTGGGGGATGTTATATATATGGGGCAATCTTCAGGTGGACAAGTAAAAGACGTAGACACATGTATGTTGTCTATGTCATTATTTAAATTATTTGTCATAGCCATTGAAAATGTGTTGTAATTGGTACACGGAATGATAAAGTATAGTGAGTTGAAAAAAAGTATCTCAAGTGCCCGGAGAAACGTTCCAGTGACGCAGTTGATACCAAATCATTGCAATATTTTGATAAAAGAAAAGTGTTGACCATCGAAAAATATTTTAAAGAGTAGTGAAATAATAGTTTGTGTATTGTGTTGTGATATAGTTTAGTATTGTATGACGTATTCCTTATTTTATTTTTTTGTGTAAGATGATTAGTTACTAATCGGTTTGATGTAGAAGCGATGTTTGTGAAGATACATGCATTATTTAGTAGAATAGTGGTTGAATATGTGAGAAGTTTACATGCAATTTTATAGGTTTTTATAACTACTATTATTAAAATTAGGTTTCTGATAAAGCATAATTGAGCGACTTTATAGCATAGCAATATTACAACATACAGTCATTGACTTCCTTGTAGATCCATGAGGGTTTTTTCCGACTTTATAAGTACACTCTTAGCTCCTTCTATTTTCCGCAGGAAGATGTTGCCGTTGGTTGTCCAGCAGAATTTATATTCCTTGGCCTTTGCGAATTCCCTTGCAGCGTATAACAGCTTCCTTGAACTGGCGGGGAGAAACTCCGCGATGTAGACTGGACGACGGTCGCCCGCCAACCCAATGGTATTGCTGTTGAGGCGCTCTTCTTTAGGCTTCGTTTTATTGAAATTGCGCACCGACGTTATTAGTTGGTTTTTTATTTGCACATTGCTGAATTCCGTGACAATTGGTCTAATTGTGCCCGGTTTTCCTGGGAGCCGATAAACATCTCGTATAGTGGAGTTGCTAATATTCAGATCAACTGCTGTCCCCAGGTTTGAAACAATTTTAGATAGGTCCGAAGAGGTCTCGTTCTCTGTGGGTGGTACATTACGGATCTCAATGCTAGAAGGACGCGATAATTGTTCCAGGTCTTGAATTTTTGTTTCAAGGTGATTTATACTTTCTCTATAAGCTTGTTTATCCTTCTTTAATATGTCTATTTGCTTAAGCATATCATCATATTGCTTACTTATAAAGGTGATATTCTTCTCAATTTCCGCGTTTGACTTTTGGATTTCAAGCTGTTGGAGTTTAATTTCAGCTATTTCTTTGACTAATTTGCCTATGGTCGAGCTCTGTTCGTTCGCAAACAAAGTTTGCTTTTCATCTTGCTCATTTTTCCATTTTGTGAGCATTTCAAGTAATTCTCGTTTGAGAGAAGTAACTTCGTTTTCCAACACATTCGATCCACTGTGCGGCGGCGATTCTTCGCGCGGACGTTTATAACGGGATGCGATGTTTACATGTTCAGAAGCACTTAAGCCGCTAGACATTGTCTGCGGGATATCTGAATCCGAACTTACTTGCATTAAGTTACTAATTATTGGAGTTGTTTTGGCCGGTGGTGAGCGCTGAGTACGGGGCATCGTTGCGCTGGTCGACGTAATATAGACCGTAGCAGTTGGTGGTGAGAGACGAGCTTCCCGTAGCACGTCTTGAGTAGCGAGCTGTCTGCGCGTACGTCACTCGTCCTTGACGAGCTACGACGATGAACGGAGGATCGGAGCGAGAAAGCAATTATGAGGATCGAACTCTTTACGCGGGGGTGAGGGCAAGTTCGCGCGGCTCACACGGGGAGCGATCACGACGTTTGAGGTAATAAGTAGCTAATTACACTAGATGCAGAACTATACGTTTTAACTTTGAATTTACGGACTAAAGTTGCGTAAATACTATTCACTTGTTTGCTTGTAAGCCGAACACACGTCTGCCTTAGAGCACAAGAATGGACGAACTCGGTGGAAATACACTGTCAATCTGCCATGAATGTCGCAAACTAAAAAACATTGAATTTTGCGAGCTAACTTAGCGAATAACCCTTTAGGTGGACAAGTATGACCTATGCTAACTAATGATGATTCTATTTTATTCGTAAGCACTCATAATTGTAGAAGATACTCAAATAAAATTCATTGATGATTTTGTCATTGTTTCCGTCATCAATATTATTGTCATGTAGTCATAGATACAGAAAAATCATCACTCAGCTCATTTTTGTTCTTGCCTTAATCCCAATTTATTTGGGATCCGAGAACATCTCTCTATGTTTTTGCCCCATATCTTACCATAGCATCTTTCAAACAATTGTTTGCCATTGCCATTTTTGTATCTCATACGTAAACAATATTCTCTTTTTATCATTCATACCTTTCAAACAAACTAAAGTTATGTGCATCATAAATCGAACTGTATATTTCGTTTAAACACAAATAAACCAGAAATTATAAAATGAAACGTGGAAAGCGCATTTCGATATTCTACGTGTTACGTGCAATGTTTAAATAGTTGGCAACTGTGTTTCTATGTGTACATTCGGAACGTGTCGGGTGCCATAGTACACGAGCCGTGATTAGTTGCCAGATATCGCCTACTAAATTACTCTTCTCACTAAACTTATATTAATCGCACGTGCTTGTGAATTTTGCTGGTCCCTACAAAAAAGAACTACACCTATACTGGTGTCAATCATTCCGTCTAAACGGATGCAGCTGAATACCAGTATTTTACATGGAGCGACTGCCTATCTAACCTCCACAATCCAGTTACTCGGTAACACGATACCCTTTTGTATGACTGGTTGTCAGACTTTCGGGCTTCTGACTACCCGTAACGACTTTCAAAGATCTACAAATTACAGCCGAGACCAACGGCATAACGTGCTTTCCGAGGCATGGAGGGGTCTCGAGATGTAATGAATGTTCACCCATCCACGAACAGACCACGGAAAGCATAGCTGAACCTACGATCGACACGTCCAGTTTGTTATAATTTAAACCCGGTCTTAATAACCCGGTCCATATATGAACCCAAAAAGAAATGATCAGAAATAAATTATCACATACATAAATGTCAGACTGCGAAACATCAATACTAACAGAGGGTCTTCTGATAGACTGCCACCGTCATGTAATCAACATTCCTCTACAACACAATCTTATGTCATAATTACAATAGCAGAGATTTCATACGAAGAAGTCCTTGAGATACAGTTATCCAAACTAGAGAAGTTCAAAATAGTTAAGTACAGAGCAGACACAACAACACGTAACACCCAAACAATTCTACAATTTTAGAAATTGTTGAAAGCAACGTCTGGCACCTCTATACATGTACGTAACTAGATCAAAACAATATCTACCCTTCATCCAACGCAGTTACAACAAAACTTTCCATTGCAAAAACAAAACTGACATAAAATTAAACGCAATCCTGCTCTGTTGGTGACAGTATTGTGACAATTTCACTGAAGCTGCCATAACAAGGATGTCGCTTAGAAGACCATCAAGGGCTCAATACAAAACAAATGCTACTGTAACGTTTCGAACTATTGGATCGAGTCCAGCACCCTAATTGCGTAACTCACGATTCATCATAATCTGCTTCGTTTTGAAAATGATTGTTAAACCATTGCTTTATATGTTCGAATAATGTGGCTGTTCAACTACTTAAATAACGCAATGAATACTGTTGAACTGTCAAATTGAAACCGATTATGATTAATCGTGAGTTACGCAATTAGGGTGCAGGTCTGTTATTGCCATTATTAAAGGTAGGAATGCGCATATAGTCGTAGCTGATAAGCCTGGAGAAAAGTGAGCAGATGTTTGTTAAATGCTGTGGAGTTTAGTTTAACGAGCGTCTATTAAACTTTCGGTACCGAAAATGTCCGGAAAACAATACTGCGCTGAACAATGTTTTGGAAGTATAAGAGCGAATTAAAACTTATACCGAAATATTTAGGAAAGTCTTTTAGGTTGGACGCAGTGAGGCATTTATTGACGTCGAAAAGAAACTTCTAAATATAAGACACTTTAGTTTTTGAGACACGTAGATAGCAAGTAGACAAGTAGATAAGCAAGCTTACGTGTCAATTTCGCATCAATAAAATAACTTTTTTTGAGATCTTGAAGTTTTTTTTTTGTAAACAAAGAATTTGCCGAAATGGCATTCACTCCGTCGTAAAATTCGACCTAGAAGTATGGAAATGAACGCGAAAGACTCGTAAATTTGCCTACCAAACTGAGAACTTGTTCCTTAAGCAAAATGACTGGCGTCGAGCCAGAAAACCTAGATTGAGAAAGACTAAGTTTACTTCAAGGGAAGAAAAACGAGCACTAAGCCGGGAACAATAACATAACACCACGCTTCACGCCTACAATCCGCTTAAGGGTAAACTATACAGAGGTGGAAGACACCCACATTTCGCCAATTGTCTTTAAGGGGACACTTTGCGCGGGCTCGAACTCACTGGTGGGCCTGGCTAAAAATCACGTTGTCTCACCAGGCTTCGTATCCGACAGAGATAGTATCAGTGGTGAGCAGTTAGACGCTAGTCTACATGCACAACGTTATTGAGTGAGATGCAGGAGCATTTTTGGAAAAAAAATCGTGGAAAAATTAAGAAAAGTCCTTCAGAAGATCGGGTTTTATGAAAAAACCACTGCATAAATCAATGACGAATAAAGTTTATTGAATTTATTGTTAATTGAACTTTGTCGGTACCGTCTTGGTTTTCGAGATTTTACACTCCTTTTATTACTTAAACACGCTCAAAGTTAGGTTAAATTAGCAAGAAAAACTAATCTTTGTTGGCTCATAACTTTTTAATGGCTTTTTATTTTAGTATTCTGTTTCCGTACAGACAATAATAATAACGAGACAAAACCATACCATGTTTTATTTTTGATGTACATAGTCAAACAGTGGAGTAAAACCCTCCTGAAGTTTGTATGGAAAAAATGTGGACAAGTGTCACCTTAAGTAGCATCTGTTCAAAAAATATAAAGAGGAAAAATTTGTTTGTTTGTATTTAGGAGGTAATCTCTGTACCTACCAGTCGGATTTTTTAGTTTTCATAGCCCAATTCTTGGGGAAGGTAGTAGGCTATTTAATATCACGCAACGACCGTTAGGAGCCGAGCTAAAAGAAAAAATATGAAAAGAATTCTCTATAAATGAAATAAAGGCGCGGGCCGACCGACGGAGGATGGGATGCGACGCGGCGGGTCATGACATCGGGGCCAAAATTTGACGAGGGCGAAAGGCTAGTGTAATAGTAATAAATATATTTTAGTAATATATGGCCAGCCTATTGCGATCTAGGTACGGCTTACTGTTGAGAAAATCATCATCTGCCTAGCCTTTCCCAACTATGTTGGGGTCGGCTTCCAGTCTAACCGGATGCAGCTGAATACCAGTATTTTACATAGAGCGACTGCCTATCTGACCTCCACAACCCAGTTACTGGGTAATACGATACCCCGTGGTAAGACTTTTGAGTTACAGTTGCTAAAATCTTAACGGAAAAACCCACCCGTCCTGAGGATCAAACCGGGATAACGCTGTGAATATTGTACACGTTCTGAAGCCAATAAATACACCTATAGACGTTGTCAGGGCAATATTACGTGGCTAGAATATATTATTAATGTTACTGGGTTTCCTCATCAGTTTTCCTTGGCCGTTAGGCGATACATTAAAATTTTGCACATATGTTGCGAGGTACTGTCACACGTGTGTTAATGAATACCAATTCCTACGTTTTAACTAAAGGACGAAATTGTTTCATTTTGAACTTATCTAAGGGCGCGTTCAGACGACACGCGCGTCAGCACCCGCGTCTAACTAGCTTTGGAATGTTCACATCAATAGATCCCAAATTGCATTTATCGAAGTATAACCGCACACGTCTCGCGCTAGCTACGCGCCCGCCTCGCCCCAGCCCCGCGCTCACCCCCCCGTCCGTACGCCTTGCGCCCGCGCTTCGGCTAGTGTCGTATTGAACGCTGATTTTGTGCGTGCTGAGGGCACACCTGTAAGGCGGTCACAACGCGTGTGCGTGGTCGGCGCGTGTCGTCTGAACACGGCCTAACTGTTGACAGGACAAACAGCTTCTATCAATTTTGTATGCTGAACCTCCTAGCCATTCAAAAATTCTTGAAGCTATGATGATCGTTATCATCTGCCTAGCCTTTTCCGAAGTTCGTTTGGGTTGGCTTCCAGTTTAACCGGATCCAGCTGAATACCAGTATTTTAGATGGAGCTACTGCCACTCTGATTTTTACAACCCAGTTATTGGACAGCACGATACCCTTTGGACTTCTGTCTACCCGTATCGACTGTCAAATATCTACAAATGACAGCCGGGACCAACGGCTTAAGGCTGCCCTCCCAAATAATGGTTGAAAACAGCATGCAGTTGTAACCACTTTTCGTCGGCATTTACAAAGAAATAACATTTAAAAAAAATTGATAGTAATCTACATAATATGATACGTCATTTGGTTTAGGCATAACTTTTCTATGGGTATCAATTAATAAGGAAAAAAAAAAAAACACCAAATCACCTCCAAATCGTTGAGATGAAACAGAGTAAAAACAATGTCTACTGCTTTGCAATACAAAGGAAAATGATTTGAATTTGTTACTTTTTACAAATATGCATTATTTTGTTATAATAAATTAAAAATGCGACTGATTAAAGACTGTACGGCTTCGTCACCCCGCACTCGCTCACTTTAGTGCGCCCAAATGCTGAAGGTCCTTGGCGTGAATACAAGCCTTAACGTGCTTTCCTATGCCAAGGGATCCTCGATATGTAATGAATGAACCAAACAAAAACATGAAACCATATAAAATTGATAGTCGCTCTTTACAGAATGCTCATGCAATAATAGTTATTGATTTTCATCGGAACGGATTTCATAATAGAAACCAATTAATTTATCTATTGAACACTGTCTGCTATTGAAAGCTATTGGAAAATTTAACTAGGTTTTAGAGAGATTTCATTGTGCATTTGTCATTAATTGGAGGGAAAGCAGGTGATTACTATTTTCAAAGTCATTTAGGAACTATGTAGAACAATGCTGTGAGGAAAGTTTTGAGTTAAGATGGCTATAAGAGTAGTGGAAGACTTAAGGGCACGTTAGCTAGAAAAGAGAGAGGTGTTGTCTCAGGGATGGAAATAAGAAGACACGCTGCTCAGGCTGACCCTAAATAATACACAAGTGGGAGGGCCGCACAAACTGAAACCATGAATTCAGCACAATGCTTCTAGAGATGAGCGTAGAAATTTTTCGTCGGCAATAGAGCGACAGTCATAAAAATACAAAAAAAAACACTTAGTAATTAAAATAAGCCTAACTGACTACTCAAACTTATTCAGATTTGTTCAGCTTTTGTCCATAGAAAACAGCGATTTTGTATGAGATGCGTACGCGTCCCGTTCAGCCGCGGAAAGCAGAACTGATTTTATACAAAATCGTTGTTTTCTATGGACAAAAGCTGAACAGAGCTGAATAAGTGTAAGTAGTCCCTAAGAGGTTCGTTCACGAATATGACGTATGGATCAGCAGTCAGCGCCATTCAGCTCAACCATTTTGAAGGGAACTTAATCTTTAACTTTTTAACATTCAATTAACGCGCAAACTAAACAAAACATTGACACATTGACACACATTCGAGCAGCGATTCATCCGCAATATGTCAAGAATACCCACATATAAACAAAAATAGAAAGGTTTACTACACTTGAAACCAACGGCTGTACCAACTGGACATTAAGTCTAGGTCAATGTGATCAACTAGGAGAATTACTAATGAAATGTGTGTCGTAACGGTTGGTTTTGCTAGGATCAAGCCAGTCAGCCGCTTTTGCAATACTGTTTTTTTTTTTTACTTTTTTTTGGGTCTGCTCGGAAATACAAGTATCTAGTTTATTTTCTACAACAAATTTGTGTACTACGAGTACATAACTAGTGATAGAAGTATCCTTTCAAGCAAATAAATGTCTGTATTACGACACTCCACTCATCCGTAACTTAAATTATCAAAATCAAAATTAATTTATTCAAACTAGGCTGAGAGTCTAGGCTTTTCGAACGTCAAAATACATAAGACAGTCCCCCAAAAACACCCTTCGACACTTCCTAGTGCTTTAGCTGGGAAGAAGAAGTGGCGCAACAAACTCCCCAGCAGCACAGCTGTCTGATAAGTTGGAAGAACTTGGTTCTAAACAACACACTACAGCATACTACTTTGTACACCTACATTTTGTCAAATAAAGCATTACTTACTTACTTAATAATAGGTAAGTAATTCAATTTCATCAAAAAATTAAAAGTCCTACCAAGGGGTATCGTGTTACCCAGGAACTGGTTTGTTGCTCCATGTAAAATACTGGTATTCAGCTGCATCCGGTTAGACTTTAATTCTTCAAAAAACCCAAACAAACAGTCACCATAAATGCCAAAAAAATTAGACAACCCTTAAAAAAAAAAAATCGTGAACATAATCGCATCATAAAAAGCAGGTTTTAATTAAACCGTCAAAGTCTGAAGCCCAGACGTTACGTAAATCGCCGATGCGACATTGGGGAGACGAACTCGTCGTACAATAAAAGAAAAAAAAAGCGGGCAGAGTTCCAGTAGCTATATTGCACAGCGGGGACACGCATTAATTGTGCAGACTTCCGCTGATTTCGTGATGATATTCTTTTTATAGGGCCTCTGGGATTAGTTATATTAACGTGGATGCGTTAAGGTAGCCCCATTTTTTATTGATTTTTTTTCAGTGTGTTAAATAAACAAATAACTTCTCCTGCTCTGGGTGGAGCAGGAGGACGTGTCAGACGATTACTGACTAAAACCCACCCGTGTTCCCTCAGTTGCCTGTGTGCCAGGGGCCACGGTATCTCTTTCGAACAACCCTCATCCCTGGCAGGCGTTGGCCCTTGTGGACCCAACCAGTTGGTGCTGACATCTCTTTGAGGCGCGCGTGGAACACAACGCGCTGTCGACCCAGGCTTGGTCCTAACTGGACAGCGAGCTACCCATTACTCGCCATCCGCCCCATCGAAGGACTATTTTGTAAAAAAAAGACATTTATTTATTCATAAATTCATTGGACCTCCAACAGAGGCTACACAATTATAAAGTGTGCGCTTCCAATTATAGGAAAACATCATTTACTTGTAATACATGTGCCATCAATGGGATTAAATGAACTTGGGTTCTATTGATGATTATATTTCTGTAAAGGCATATTTTGTTCAACAAACACTGACATTGACCTGCAAAACGCAAAAAACGCAAGAAAATTTAAATTTCGCAGGCTACTTTGCGCTTCCCTTTTTAATTGGCTTGGCATGAGCGACTTTGTAATGTCTTTAAAGAAGGCAAAATGCCGATTTCTGCCCCTCTATCTTAAGTGTGATTTTCCACAGCGATTCGAATTACAATCAGAGGCCTTACTGTGGGTTTCATTTTACCAGCTCGATCAAACGCATCGAGCGCATTTGGCGCTCCAATTGGCCCTGGATTGGTGATGGACCAATTGGAGCTCCGAACGCGCTCGATGCGTTTGATCGAGATGGTTAAATGAAACTCACACGAGGGCCACTGACATGTGTGTTTGGTTTATTCACCATCCTGCACTGGGGTTGCGTGGTGGATAACGGCTCACTCTTTATCACAGAGAGGTCTGTGTCCAAGAAGTGAGAACATTAGGTCAGTTATGATGGGGCTTGTTGCGGCACTTCCTTTTAAAGACATGGCCTCTTCCCCAGCAATTGGAACATTATAGGTCGAAAATGATGAGGTTTCCTGACTGACGACTTCAAGGAATATCAGAATATGACACCAGAGATGAACGAATAACTCAATTATCTTAAAAACAAAGGTTACTTGAAAATAATTAAGAAAAATCTTATCTCGCCTGCAATTAAAAAGGTTATCTTTAGTCCCATTAATACTTATAAACAAGTAAATTACCAGACAGAAATATCAATTACTTAATACTTAAAATGGTGACGTCACCGTTCATGAAGTTGATTAATTTGCGTGTTAAATTAGAATTTTCGAGACAAACATTTTAATCAAATACTTATAATTAAACAAACTGTCGTTTTATAGCGCTACCGCTGCGGCGGAAGCGAGACTTGATACCATAATCAACCTATAACGTTCCCACAGCTGGAAAACAGACCTCCACTTCTATGAGAGGCAATCAAAATCAAAATATTTTTATTTCATATAAACCTGCATGGGCACTTATGAAACGTCAGAAGCTAGGTGCACGGTTCCAAATTGTTGTTTCCTATGGAGAAGAGCCGGCAAGAAACTCCACGGTTACTCTTTTAAAAATAATTGGCTTTAACAATATTTTCAAATTACAGAGATAAAATGTATGGGAGGACAGCGCAGGCCTGTCAATAAGTACCAGGTACTTAGACGAATACAGAATAGAAAATCGTCTACAAATCTACAGTCAGTAAGGCCTATAACGTTCTCTCATTCACAATATGTAAAATAATCTACATCAATAAAATGAACCTAAATAAAATTGATGTATAATGTCAATTAATGACGAGATATGTCAGCATTGTAAGAATAAAAAAGAACATTGTATTTGAGAGCAGTTAATAGACTTTCTCATAGTTATGCTGTTAATGAGGTACCAGGGAAGCCACATGTGCAGAAGGAATTAATGCCAAACTTCCCTGTCTTCAACGTAGTTTTTTATCTTATAATATGCTTTTTTGATAAGGACACGTTTGATGTGCGTTTTAAACTTTACATCGCTAAGTTCTGTAACTGACTTTGGCAACTTGCTATAGAAGCGGATACTGTTTATTAGAAATGGCTTGCTAGTTTTAGTCAGTCTAAATTTTGGAATCACAATTTCATCTTTACTACAATGGGCTATAATGTAACACGCGGGCTCAATGCGGGTCGGCAGATGGCGCATGTCTTCGATTTTTGGGTCCTAAGACATGCCGGTATCCTCACTGTGTTTTCTTCACCGTTTTTTATAGCAGCGGTCATTAATGAATATACACAAGTACGCGCCTGCCTGGGTTACCACTGGGCCACCACAACTGCGCTCAACACGACTTGCTGCTCTCAGTCCCGATACGCCGCTGGGCACCGCCATGTGTGAACACTCTTTGACTTACAAAATATTGTGCAACTTTTACTTACTCTAAAGTTGCGACACAATTACACATTGACACGTCATCCTTTTAATAAATCAGTTATTTTTGTGTTTACTCCGACACAAGGTATATTTTTAGATGCACAAGGCGAACAAGAAGTACTTAGTACTTACTAGCTGTTTTGTACCTACAATTTAGTGTTGTACAGTCACCAAAAGATCCAAAATTATCAGTTATAGTATTTTTACCGTATTATTGTAACCAATTGTATTAAAACGTTGTAAATGTATGTGTGAAGACGAGCAGTGTCAGCACATATCTCACACACACTTTCGATTTCGCTATTATCTCGGATAGTAGCGAGAGCTCGTCGCTTAGTGAAATAAAAATACAGAATTTTATGAACCACTAACTAGCCTTTGTCTACGACTTCGTGTGCGTGTATTTTGGACTAGCTTTCCGCTCGCGGCTTCGCCCGCGTGGAAGTCGGAAATTATCCCGCGGGAACGTACTACCGGGATAAAAAGGTATCCTAAGCGTTAATGTGTGCCAAATTTCATCCAAATCGGTTCAGCCGTTTTTGCTTCAAAGAGTAACAAACATCCATACATACAAACTGTCGCGTTTTTAATATTAGTAAGGATTTCATCATTATTAATAAAAAAATATTCAACGGTTTTAGCGTGAAAAGTTAACATACAGTCAGACATGTTTATCTCGCACTGTACGGAAATCCTATTACGCCAGATCAGCTTATACTGGAGAAATATAGCTTTTTGTGTAGCCGTGTGTACGTATGCTGTGTTCAGAAATCAAATCTTTTTTCTGGACCGATCTCTTTCGTTGACTGTACGTTATGTACGGAGGCTAGCACATCAAGCTACCCCAAACTGTCAGATTTTCCCAATTGAACATGAACCGTATTTTTATGCAATAAAGTTGAAAATATGTCAAAGAAAATTGACAGATTGGGGTAGCTTGATATGCTGGCGTCTGTACACACAAGATCTTGTACATAATAACTAAAGCCTTAGTTAAATATGGCTTGCCCATTATTACAACGTGCCCGTCTATCCAAATATTGGAGGGTCAGATTCCCAACGTGAGCTTCGGTTTTGGTATAATAACATCGATGAAACACGCCAAATACCGGGTTTATCTCATATATTCTGGTATTCGAACCAAATAACTCAATACAATATAATATGACACATCATTATATAGCTTTAACGATTTATCTTTCTATGTACGATCCTACTAATATTATAAATGTGAAAGTTTGTTTGTTTAGATGTTTGTGTCTCAATCACGCAAAAATGGCTGAACTGATTTTTATGAAATTTGGTACACAGATAGATTATAACCTGGATTAACATGGATTATCACGGTTGTAAGTTCCCGTGGGATGATTTTCATACCCACGCGGGCGATGCCGCTGGCCGAAGCTAGTAAGAAATACTATAGTACCATGTTTTATTGACGTAGAATGTGTCCGTGAATATCTTTCTGTCATCTGTAGTCACATACTTTCTTATTATTAGCCCACATACGCACGTACGTAAAAAAGTTAACTTAAAAACCCCCGACTCAAACAAAAATCTCTAAAATTAAAAAAAAAAAAACAATATTTATTGGCCTTTACGTTGTAGATAATATTTTGATCAAAGCATTGTCACGTCGGGGTACGGCTAATGAATAATGCTCAAATTTGTTCATCAGCCAGAAAAGAGCTGATAATCTTCAAACGGGTAAACCGATTTTCATCAAACATAGCTAAGGACACTCCCGACTAATTCGACCATTCAAACAAAAAATCAAAATCAGTTTATTCGTTCGGGAGCCACAATGCCACAGACAGACACATACACACAGACATGTCAAACTTATTTACAAGTTATAATAACAACCCGTCGTTTTTCCGCTTCGGGGTTAAAAATGTCGCCGTGTTTCTTATCGCGCACTAGATTTTCAACGCTCTACTAGGCGCCGAGGGTTGAAAATCCAACAGTGTGCTTTTCCGACGCGCTGGGATGTACTCTTTTAGATTCTGAACGCTCGGTAAAATACCTAGAGTTGAAAATCCAGTGCAAACGTGGACACACTTCGTAGGTGAAACTTTTCATTGAGTTGGAATGTTCTTTTGCAAGTAAGATGTTTATTAAACTTCTAAGTCTTCAGGACAATTCTTGGTACAGCTATATTAATCTAGCATTCACTAGTTCTTGCAAAATTCTCCTTAAATCTAATTATTAAAAGTACTCAAAGGAAATATACTGTCGGAAGTATAAATTTTGGTCATACACGTGGTTGCGAGTGCTACGCACCTGACCATTCTGAAGAACATCACCAGTAAGGTCACGTCATGTCCTCCTACGACGTCCTCTCCCGGCGTTTCCCCTCACATCTGCCTTGTTTAGCCGCCCTTCTTTTATCATCTCAACATGACCAAACCGTCAAAATGTACTCTTTTAAATTTTTGTCACTACATCTTCCTTTAAACCGCACATTTTCTACTATTCCAATAATTCGTTGTCATAAACAGAAGATTCAGCAACAAGCGACGCTCTACAAAGTGTTATGCAAACGGAACGCCTGGTCATAGTATTAATATGAAACAGTAGATCAACTATACTAGGTATTTTAGTGATAATTGTCTATGGTCCGATGCGTTAGGGTCTACAATCATAATCTATGAAACACGGAACGAGGTGCAGAAAATGTTGCTACAGGACTTTATACTAGACCCACTGTACTACAACCGACTGTATTGCTAAACTTACTTAGATAAGTCGTGTAGCGACGCGTGTATATTAGGGATACCCGATTTTTTGCTTTGAATCGATCTTTTGGATCGTAATGGATCGTAACCTCGTGAATCGATTCACGATCTTAATCGTATTGTATTGAATCGATCTTTTCGATCTCGGAAGATCGTATCATAATTTTATAAAAAAAAAATAAACACATTATGAATTCAAAATAGTTTATTTTAACTTAATCTACATAATATAGATCTATGTGCCACAAACGCCTTCGTGATAGATGGCCGTAATAAGCGATCCAGCCAGTGAGTCTGTCCAAATTATTATTTTTGAAAAGTATAACACATTATTTACTTCACAGATTCCAACATTTAAACTTTTCAAAAATAATAATTTAGACAGACGCACTGGATCTATCCTATTACGACTATCTGTCAAAGTATTTCCAGCTAATGAAAACAGACGTTCTGAAGGGACCGAAGTTGCAATTGTCAGATCAGTAGAATAGTGTTGACGTAATCACAAAGCTCAACAAATCGCTGTAACATATAAAACTCCACCTTATGATGATGTCTTGTACTAGCTTCTTCGGTGATAAATGTTTTCATTTTTGAAGTTTCGTTAATTCATTTTAAGCTGAAACACTGTGTTTAAAAAATGACACTATACTTTTGACTTTATTTATCAATCTCCTCCACAGCTCTTTGCTCATCTAAATTAAAAGTATGTGTACAAAGTAAGTGTTTATTTTTATTTCACGGTATCACCTATCATGGTATCACCTTCATATTTCATACAGTACCGCTTTTGATTAATGTAACTTTAAACTGTCGAAACTAATCTCATTCAATGTTTATGTAGGTAATCTTACTTTGTTATAGTTCATAACTTTGTACGGTACAGACACCGAAAAAAATTAAAGTGATGTACCTACTGGCGTCTGTATGTTTCAGTTGACGTTTAGGTTTTAGCTGATTCGATTTTTCATACGATCTTATAGGCGCATACGATTCGATCCGGGCGAATCGCATCCTGTTGAATCGATTCAAAAAATCGGTAGATCGTATGGTCCTGAATCGATCTTCCAGAAGATCGATTCAGATCGGGCATCCCTAGTGTATATGTAACTGCGTAGATTCCGACTTTTGTTTATAGTTGCTGTACTGTTTATCACATGTATTGTGGCCAGGCTGCCCTACATTAATCTTTAATGGGTTGTAATCTGGTTTCAATTTATTAGTACACTGACCGATGTCTGGATTTTTTTCTCTTGCCCTTGCGACATTTGAAATGTTTTGATGTTAACCGCAGTGTTCGTATTGATGCTTTTATTGTACATTAACATTTGGCATCGTTGAATATAATCGCCTTTTTGTTACTTTTGTTTAGAGACTACATACCATTCTAGCCTTTTTCTTGTCGTCTCTTGGTAGCACTAGTAAGCTAGATATACGAGAATACTAAGCTCAAGGCGTTGTTAGAAGTTACGCCAGTCAGCAGGTATGATGTGTGGCTTACTGACTGGTACACGTAGACTCTTTTATTGCATCCTGGGACATTCGGGTAGTATGAAATACCGGCGTCTACTTCCACGTAAAATTTCGTGGTTTAACTTTTCGTGTTATAGGATTATATTACATTGCCGATATGTATATTATATCGGTAATACTGTAGCTCCCCGTTAGTGACAGAATTTAACGAATCGTATGAGTAGTTCCAAAGATTATCCCCTACAAAACAACTCCCAAATTGTAATCGCAGATTCTAGATAAAAAGCGTTAACAATTACAGAATTTGTAGTATATAAATTCCTAGACATTGAAAGAAACCTGAAAAGTTCACTCGAAGCGCACATAATTAATTTTTAATTGCCAATCACTTGCTGCTTTTATAGTATCAACTTTAATTCGATTTAACAATCGCTGAAGTGTGTTTCGCTCGTTTAATTGTTGTGTTTGTCATCCATGAAACGAATCGTGCAACTGAGATGGTCAAGTAGCTTTTACTACCCTCCTCCCACCCCCTCGTTTTGAATCAATTTGCTTTGAGGTTCTTGGTTCGATTTCCAAGTTGGGCAGTGTTATTGGGTTTTTCTGTCAGGAATCTCTAGCAGCCAGGTCTTCTCCTTGATATGCAATGGTCTCAGTAGCACCATGAAACATGAGACCTTGGGGCTAGTACAAATCTTTGGGTTCATTCGATGAATTTGGCATAATCACGCTGGTGTTTCATTCATTCATTCACGAATTTCTCAGTTGACTGATGGCAATAGGCTCGCCCTCTATTACGGAGGGGAGGTGAAGGGGAATTTCTGACTTTTTCATCAGCCCGACTTCACCGTCCGGTTGGCAATAGGCCTCTCTTTTCTTGTGCTAAACCCCACGCTTCAACCAGCCTCATCCAGGTTTTGTCCGCAATGTCAACAATGTCGTCCGCCCATACCCGATATGTCTGACCTTAGCATAAGCACAATAGCGTTATCCCATCCCTACAGCTGGGACTCAGTCTGATGATTCAGACATGTCTGAATTAACACGGTGAAATGCATTCGAGTGTCTCCATGGTGTATGAGAACCTAGATTCTGATCAAAACAACCTTGTCATATAATATCATCATCTATACGAAGCGATGACGTAGTGAGATGACGTTATCTCGCTAAAGCGTGGGAGTTCTCTTTGTTTATCTCTATGTTAGATAAATGGAGCTTAATCATACGCCCGGAGCTTTCCATTCAGTAACACGATTCTGGTCTTGAAAATGTTTTCACCTTTTCATTTGCTATACGGATAAAGAATTGAGTTAATTGGACGTATATGGTAAGGCTTTGTTAGTGAATGAAGTCGGAAATTAATAGTCTGAAACAGGGAGTACTCACACTTATTGAGCTCTGTTCAGCTTTTGTCCACAGAAAACAACTATTTTGAATATAGAGTGCGTTGGCTGTCCGCGGCTAACGGATGCGTACGCATCTCAGTCATGTCTGTTCATCAGTGCTGAATAAGTGTGAGTAGTCCCTAAGTCTGTATTCTCCGATTATGGGAATAGATGTATCACACCCACATTTCGCCGAATTGCCAGTTATTTTAAATCTAAATTTTAATTCACCGCTCAGAAGAGGAAATTTTAGGTATTTCTTTAGTTGATTGAATTCCTTTTAATTTTGTTAGCTTTATTTTAGATGCTTTTTTTTTGACAAAACATCAAATTATCCTAGCTTGTAATATGTACCATTATGACCATCAGTGTCACAAAAAATGGAGCGTTTTACGGTGTCCTGCGTTTGGGCAGCGCCTTCTAAGCATTTTTGAACGTCAAATTTCCAAAATACAATTGATTCATGTTGCCAAGTTTTCCGGAGAAGAATGGCCAAGAAACTCCGTAGTTTCTCTTTTAAAATGTTAACAAAATACATAATTAAATAACGATACATTTATGTGAAGATAATGTACTTAAGAATTGACTGCTTCTATGGACTAGGGGTCGCACACGCAAACTGCTGAACACGTTGTCTAGAATCGTCATCATCATTTCAGCCGAAAGACGTCCACTGCTGGACATAGGCCTCCCCCAAGCTCTGCCACTTCGACCGTTTCTGTGCTTCCAGCATCCAGCGGGCTCCTGCGGCCCTCTCAAGGTCATCGGTTCACCTTGTGGGAGGCCTTCCAACTTTACGTCTTCCGGTACGCGGTCGCCACTCCAGAACTTTTCGGCCCAATCGGCCATCCGTTCTGCGAGCAATGTGCCCTGCCCACTGCCACTTAAGTTTGGCAATTCTTCGGGCTATGTCGACTACCTTGGTTCTCCTGCGGATCTCTTCATTCCTGATTCGATCACGCAGGGAAACTCCAAGCATAGCCCTCTCCATCGCCCTTTGGGTGACTTTAAGCCTTCTTATGAGGCCCATTGTGAGCTACCACGTTTCGGTTCCCTATGTCATCACTGGCAACACACACTGGTCAAAGACTTTCGTCTTGAGACACTGCGGTATGTGGGACGAGAAGTCCCACGAGAAGTTGTCTAGAATAGTACAACCTATTTCAACAGGCAAAGAAATTGTCCCAAATCAATTTGCCTAGCCTTTTCTCATTTCTGTTGAACGGTTTTTTTTTTTTTGAGAACGGTTGAGATCGGCTTCCAGTCTAACCGGATCCAGCTGAATACCAGTATTATATCTCACCAACATAACCCAGTTACTGGTTATCACGATAGGGATTATGTGTTAAGGATCAATATTCAATACCATCGATCCCATTTCTGCTAACTGCATCTCTCAATGCTTCTAGGAAACCGTTTGATTGTGTCAATATTCCCGTAAGCCGTGCGGTCAGCGGGTTTCCTAACACATACGGCAAGGGGAATCAAGAAGAGGGTCTTGTATAACGGATGTTCAATGGCAGCGGTGATTGCTTCAACATCAGCCGACCCGCATCCTCGTTTATCTCGTAAGTTATACTGTATACGTACATCTAGCTTATGACCGTGGCTCCGCCCGCGTGAATGTCAGTTATCGCGTAAAAAAGAAGCCTTTATCTTCTCCATATCCCAGGCTATATCGCTGCCAAATTTAATGACGATCGGTTCAGCGGTTTAGGCGTGAAAGTGTAACAGACAGACAGAGTTACTTTCGCATTTATAATATAAGTAGGGGTAGGTAGTGGTTACCTACTGTAAGTGCCTTTGGGGCTCCCTAGCCGAATCGAATAAACACAACACACTTGTCCTGCATGTCGCTTAAAATAAATAAATAAACATAAAAAGCCTTATATTTCCTCATCATCATCATCATCATATTAGCCGAAAGACGTCCACTGCTGGACATAAGCCTCCCCCAAGACAGGGGGATTTGCCATAATCGCCACGCTTGGCAGGCGGGTTGGCGATCGCAGTATGGTGGTAAAATGCACAGAGAACGCTGCTGCCCATTCTCTAGTAATCCTATATCTCATTCTCCAATAATCTTATATTTACTATTATTATGTAGTTACAAAATAAGTTTTACGTAAATAAATAATCTTATTTTTTTTTTGGGTAACAAGAACCCTGTCTGTGCGTTTGGAAGAGGTAAAGGCCTCTTCCAAAGATTGCCGTTTTTCCTGGTCTTTAGTAATAAGTGGCCATTGTTGTCCAGCTATTTTCTTGATGTCATCATCCCATCGCGCGTAAGGTCTTCCTTTGTAGCGATTGCCCTGTGGGCCTTTCCATGTTGTAACCGTTTTGGTCCGTCTATGGTCTATGAGACGCGCTGACCAGCCAATTTAAATTTTAAAGTGTGGTTTAGAGCATCTATCGTTTTTGTCTTAGCTCTTATTTTTGTGTCTTACCTTCTGTATTTTTTACATTCATCATACTGCGTTCCATTGCTCTGTATGTAATTATTTTATTCCTTAATTTTTTTTGTGAATTTCCATGTTTGACATGCGTGTGCCAAGCTAAGGATAAGACATAAGTCAATTACTTTATCTTTCTGCATGTAGCATAGGATAGCATAATTAGCCTCAACGTTCCCACTATAGCGAAACAGGCCACCTCTCTATAAGAGGGAGTGGTCCGTAAACCGTAGTCCACCACGCAAACCTATGAAATGTATATTCTGACTTGACAGATGTCATATGTCTTCGAATTTTAGGTTGTAAGACATGCCGGTTTCGTCACGATGTTTTCCTTTAATCTACCTACATTCGTAAATCGCTACTGTTACCACTTAGCCCCCACTGCTCCTTTGTTGTGCAACTTTGATCATTATTCCTAGAAAAACATTCCACTAGTCTATTTTCATCTTCCTCCTTTAATTTGTCAGCCGAATCTCACCCCATACTGTTTCTTGTCTGCTATTCCTTTAGGTACTAAATTGGGTTTACTTCGAATGTGATTAAAGTTATTTTATCACCAGTCAGTCTGTTTGCTTGTTACGCTTTCACGCTAAAACGTTTGAACGGATTTGGATGAAATTCAGCACACAGATAGACCATGACTTGGGTAAGGACATAGGCTACTTTTCATCCCGGATCGCAGACGAAATACACCACAACTATAACTTAACTTCCTTGTGGCATCGTTGCCATCAATATGCGCTTGCAGATCAGTTGCCATGTCCTGCAGTGCCGTCTAGACCATCAATCAACTGAGTCTATCGCAGGCATTGCTGGACATAGGCTTCTCCCATGTTGCGCCCTGCCATGCCATACTTAACTACAAATATTAAAAACATTAAAACCCGTGATGTAACAGTATCGTAGCGTTTTATTCCATTCCATAATAATCAATTGACCGACTTATGGATCCCCGGTTTTCCGTGCACTGCCAAACACGTGGCACTGCCAGTGATTAATCCAATTAATATAATTGAATCAGTCTGTATATAAAAGCTACAGAATGTATTTACGTAGTCGCAGACAGGTCCGGTCCGGTCAGGTTCCGTTTTTACTTGATTTCTTTTATAAGTAAGTTTCTATAAAAAGTATTGAGGAGAGGGTAGTTCAATTTTATTGAGTTTCTGAGGGGTAATATGTTTGAGTTGCGAAAATTGTTGGTTAAAATATAACTAAGTGAATACTAAATAAAATATGTTGAACATAATTCCCTTGAATAACGAGCTTTAAGCAGGCAGGCGTCGCCATTTTGTATTTAAAACTGGTTCGTAAAAAAGCTTATAATGCTTCGCGTAGGATATTGTTACGATTGCGCTGCTTCTGTAGTACCTCGGCAATGTTTGGATATGCACTCACTGACGGCTTTGCTCGCTATTCCCCAGGCTGCGTGGCAGTCCCAACACTATCCAGCAATCGATAGCCGCCCGGGCAGACAGCCCGCTATCGCTAGTGTGGGCGCTCATAAATAGGACCCAATCTGTTTTTATTATTGAGTACTAACATAGGCTAAGCTTTTTTGTTACTAACACTGTAAACCGTATTGTTGTATGGATAAATAAAGATGAATGCATACCAATAATATAATAAAGCTGAAGAGTTCGTTTGAACACGCTAATCTCTAGAAGTACCAGACGGATTTTTAAAAGTCTTAAATGGTAGCTCAATTCTTGAGGAACGCTATAGGCTATCTAATATCACGCTGGGACCTGTAGGAAACAAGACAAAATGGCACGAATACGAATGGCACGGGCAGGCGATTCGATGCGACGGGGTGGTTCGAAGAAGCAAGAAATTTCACGCAGACGATGTCGCGGCCAGAAGCTAGTAAATTAGTAATAAAAACAAACGATCTAAGGTCGTAGACATAACTTAGAAAAAAAAACCTAAATTACAACCCGAACGTTTAATCACACACTGAAGTTAACATGCGCTGCGGGCTTAGCATGACGCTTTGTATTTCTACGAAGAATAGACAGTGCTTTTTCAATACAAAGTGACATTTCGTTGCTACATTTTTGTTATCGCACCGTAGATATCCTTCTACAATCTGTCATTTAGTCTTTCGTTTCTAACGATATTTGTCTAGGTCCTTATAAATGTAGACTATTTCAGAAGAATATTTCTTCCCAAACTGTCAAAATCACACTGACAACAAAACTTTCTACTCGACGGCCACAAAGTATATACGATTATCTACAAAATCATGATTCGTTTAGAACGCGTAACTGTGATAATGAATAGAAAAACATAGCTATCTTCTCCTATTGTACATCATTTAGTTAATAGTCATGTCTATTCTTCCGTCGACAAATCGGTGCTCGTGCTAAGCCTGCTGGTAGTTTGCTTCGTTTCCCGTCGACACTCATCAATCTTCTGAAAGAAACACAAATTGCGCAGCACGACCCTGCTAGAACATTGTTTTTCTTAGCTCCAAAGTCTGACTACTTACATGAACAACATCTTGGAAGCTACAGCAAAGCATTATCTATAAAGCCTACGTTGTGGGTTTCCAACGGCTTCACGTTTCTTAAAACAATTCTTCTGTCTATGCTGGAAGGTTCACATTAACTATCCGTTAAAATTTGTTGTCTGTGGTCGATGGAGATGGCTATTCTCGGAGTTTATCTACGTGATCAAATCAGAAATAGAGAGATCCGCAGCAGAACCAAGGCAACCGACATAGCCCAAAGAATTGCCAAACTTTAAGTGGCAGTGGGCAGGGCACACTGCTCGCAGAATTCGGGCTTCTGACAACGTGTAACAACTGTCAAAGATCCGGGATTAACAGCCGGGACTAGCCGGCTTTACATGCATTCCGAGGCACGGAGGGGTCTTGGTATGTAAAGATCGTCACCCATCCACGGACCAACCGCGGCAAGCGTAGCCTGGTTGATCGCCCCGTGCGGTTGTTATTACTTACACACAAGCCCCTCAAGTTGACAGCGACAATTAAACTCCTTTCAAAAACAACAAAATAGACTTTCATTTATTGAATCCGCTCACTTCATTCCTTTACAAATTAGACAAGTTAAAAAAAAATGCGGCTTTTTCATGCGGAGTCGGCCCGCGGGATCGGAAGTCCGGTCTGTGCCTAAAAATAAAATAATAGAGATAGACCATTCAAGTTGCTCGTACTGCCGTGAAGTTCGCTGCAATTGGTACAAACGAGAGTTTTGGAAAGATAAATTGGAGTTTAAATGTCGCTTTGTTAGCTTGAGGTTTGTGCTCATCAACATTCAAACCATCGCGTCGGTTAGCTTATTATACAGTTGGTTTATGTCAAATTCCTCGAATAAATTTTATTAATCAGTTGATTTTTAAATGTTAGTCAGTCAGTTGGTTGTCAGTTGGTAATATTTCGCATATCAGGACCGTTTGGAGTATGACGTCGTTACCATCGTTACCTACAGTAGTTAATTAGTTTTTTTTTTTTTTTCATAAAGTTTTTTTCCTATACCGAGGCACCTGTCTCAATCTGTAAAAAAATAAATACAAGTATTTTGTAACTTTGATTTTCGTTGAGATGTGATTGCGACTAGATTTTGCGAAACGTTTCAAACTCACTGCACGGAAAGGAAGAAGTTCTAAATAAATGATTTAGCCATAATTTTAGTTACAATATACATATTAGTATAACAAACTTTTTTTTTGTAATAGAGGGCTTAAGTCCTCAACTCCTCACCCAGCCGTCGTCGTAAAATACGAGACAACGTTATAATATCCTGCCGCACTAAAGTTAAGCCAGTTGGAAAGGTTCCGTTAACCTCATGACACGCATTGTTCTATTATTAGTACTACAATGACGTCACTATAGTGGGACGATGAGCTAGCTATACAAAGGCATAAGTTAGATGCAGGTACCATCTTCAGTATTGTCCGAAATACTGTTTAGTTAGCTCTCAAAACGGTTAAGGAAAACCTCGCGAGGAACTAACAATTCGGAGACATGTGGCATCTACCAACCCTCACTGGGCCCCCGTATTATTCAGAATTTTCTAGAGCCATTCCTTGACTTCAAAAATCTCAGTTTCAAATTACAAGGATCATTTAGCTCAGCCTAACGAGATGAGTATACAAAGTCGGTTTTCTTTTGTTGAGCGGCCATGTTGAATAGATTTGGCTCATCTAGCAACTTAATTAAAAACCTAGACCCAGAAAATATAGCTGCCAAGTTTGCTTAAAGATACTGCTTGGAGTTACAGCAGTATCTTGAATGTTGAATGAAGGATTTTGAGCAATACTGAACTATTCTTTGGCTTCGATTTGCGTACGGTTTTGAGCATTGTATTGTGTGCAGTGTAATCAAGTTGAATGGGAGTCGGGACCACCGTCGAATCGTTTGACAACTAGCGAAAATAGACTCGTATCTTTAGAAAAACACCTCAAACAGGCGAGCTTTTTCTTGCAGCTCATAAAATGGTAAAATATTTTGACATCTTTTAATCAGCTAGTTAACTTTTCCGCTAATTCTTATTTATAGCAATGTAAAGATTAAAACCTCCAGGACTTTTCAAACAAACTTATAACAGGAAAAACGGATAAACAAAATTCTTTGAAAGCATTTTGCGAGTGCACTACGGTACAAAATACACCTCCAATTTGATTCGCGTTGTATCTATACGTTCGCTGGTTAGTCTGTCTGGTTGCCATAGCGATGATCCCCTCGTGTGCCATCATTACGTGGCACATTGATCGGACGGGAATCCTATGAATCTCATATTAAATTTTCTGAATTTTGGAGTGGTATTAAATGGCTGCATTGCATACTGAATGGTGAAAGTATTGGGGATTATTTTTTCAAAGTGATTTGTTTGTTTTATAATTTGATGTTTTTGTTTGTTCCTGTGTCTGTTGGACTTGATTGTAGTGATACGTGTAGCAGATTCGATAGTAGAGACGCCAGCACATCAAGCTACCCCAGTCTGATTTTCATCTTTAAAACATAAACGTAAGGTCCATGTTCAATTGGGAAAATTTGACTGTTTGGGGTACCTAGCTTGATGTGCTGGCGTCTGCACCTAGCTCGGAAAATATATTTATACGGTCTACAGTAGTGTTGTTCCGGGCAAAGCTGTTTATTTGTGTATACGAAATACGACTAAACGTTTTAAACCAATCCCGCCTTGCTGACTAGCCTACAAAGGGTGGCAGGGATAAAGACGCTCAACCTGGGCCTAGAGACAAAATACGTTTCTGTTAGTGTTCACGTCAAACGCTACGCCAAAATGTATGGGAATGACATTACCTGCGGAAAGAACACGAGCACGACTTAACCTTTCCGCAGGTCATGTCGTTCCCATACATTTTGGCGTAGCGTTTGGCATGAACGCTAACAGAAATGCGTTTTGTCTAGGCCTGCAGTTAGTTCAGTACATGATTCCGATGCCCCTGAGCTGAAAGTTTTCGTCGACTATTTAAAAAATTGCCTTCTAAACATTTTGACCGCGTACCGCGTAGGTAATTTTTCTATGAAACAGCAATTTTTTATTTTGACACCGACGAAAAAATTCAACGCTAGAGTCTAGAATCATGTGCTAAATTCTTTGAGCTTTCTTACCTATACAACAGAAAATTTGCGACAATGCAATGTTAATGCCTTTTGATTCCACATAATAAGATAAGCAAATTAATACCGTCATCGATTTTCCAACAATGTATTGATGTGACTTCCAACTTAATATACTTAACGTAGTACTTATACTCTCGGCCTACAACTTCGTCCTTGTTTCATAAGACAGGAGAATTTCTAAGTAATTATCTTAAAGACTTTAAGCATTCGGCGTCGAGTCTGGCTTAAAACGAACTTTAATTCAAATTGAATAGATTTTCAGAATTATCCTTTTGTTGTCTTCTTTCAACTTTTAATCCTGGTGATTTGTTTTAAATACTTTTCTGAGTCAAATAAACGATAGCCGAGAACAGTGGCCCTAGTGTGAGTTTCATTTAACCATCTCGATTGGTGAAGGACCAATCGGACCGCCGAACGCGCTCGATGCGTTAGATCGAGATGGTAACGAAAAATGGAGCATTACAAAGAGACTGACTGACACACGTGTGAGTGGCAGGGACGACGAAGGCACCTAGTTCGAAGAACTTTCTCTTGCCGCTCTTTCTGAACAGTCAACGAAATTGCACCGTCGCGTTAACGCTTGGTTCAGTGACGCCGAAACGGGTAAATACGGTTTTTTTTTTTTTTTTTTGGGTGGGAAATCATCAAATGACTTCTCCTGCTGAGTAGAGCAGGAGGGCGTGTCAGACTTTTACTGACTAAAACCCACCCGTGTTCCCTCAGTAGCCCGTATGCCAGGGGCCGTGGTATCTCTTTCGAACAAACCCGCACCCCTGGCAGGCATCGGCCCTTGCGGACCCCACCAGTGGTTGCTGACATCTTTGACGGCGCGCGTGAGGAACACAACGCGCCGTCCCGTCTACCACTTTTCGGCCGCAGAGGATAGGGAGAGCGGCTGACGCTATACCGACACTCCTCTTCCCCTGCGGCCCCACCGCGTCCGCCATCAAACGGTGGCGGCCCCGTCCAGGCCACGGAAGGGAAGAGCGCTGCTCAGAAGCACCGGCATTCCTCCTCTACCGCAGCCTGTGCCGCTACGTCAATGGCTTGAAGGCAAAAGCCCTGACGAGCGGCCCCACCGTTGGGTTCCTCTTGGCTTCACCGTGGATGGGAGACCACGGTTACTAAGCCCCCCCGCAACGACAATGCGGGAACCCACTCGGGGGGGGGGGGTAAATACGGTTTCAATCGGGCTGTGACGCTGGCTCGCGTATACTCGGCTCCAGTCGGCCAGTGTCGCTGAATTACGTACTCGGCACTTCTATCCTTGCCCATAATCACACACCTTTTTTTTTGGTTTTCATGAATGGTCGTTTACCGTACATCAACTAATTTAACTGACGTAGGAATGGTCTTAGCATTTCTTTCGTATATGATGCTCAAACGCTTTTAAAACAATTCCGGTCCTTTGCATCCTTAAATCCGTCAATTGGAGCGTATATTTCGAAATCTTCCGGAGGAGTTTTTCGCGGAAAGTTTCAGTAATTTGAAGCTTCTAAAACCGCTGCCCTGTAAAGATATAAATTATTAAAATAATCCCCTATCTCTACTCTTTAGGGACGTTGCGATTTCTGACAGTAAAGAATTATGATTCTAACCGCTGAAGATCGTGGGAAAATATAAAGATCTTACTGCTATTATGTTTTCGTTACCCGCGAGTAGGTATAGATAACGTGATAAGGGATAAAGTAACCGATAATGTTGTGATAAGGTAATAATAACGATAACTGTTACTTGCTCTTTATCAGTTATAAAATAAAATGTTTTATTGCAAAGTCAGGGAATTAATTGATAAGTAAATTGACTTAATACCAATAATAGTGCGTATATTCAAATCTCAACTTGTCATTTTTTGACAATTGTATTAAATGGCTTATAAAGTTATAACACGACAAATTGACATAAAGAACAATTTATTAGCGACATTGTATTAGAGTTAGAAATTACGGAAGCATGGATATTATACAGTCGCCAGTAGGTCAAGCTATCCCAAACTGTCAAATTTTCCCAATTGAACATAAACCTTATTCCTTTGTAATTAAGTTGAAAAACCATAAAAAAATTTGACAGATTGGGGTAGCTTGATGTGCTGGCCTCTGTACATACAAAAATATAAAAATTCACGTCTTGTTTCTATGGGAATAGGCAACAACTACAGAACGCCTGCAACGATGCTGACATACTCCTTTTGCTTCGTTTACGTTCATACATCAGAGGCCTTAGTGCGAGTTTCATTTAACCATCTCAATCGAACACATGGCGCGTGTTTGGCGTTCCAATTGGCCCTTGATTGGTGACGGACCAATCGGAGCGCCGAACACGCTCGATGCGTTTGATCGAGATACTAAGGTCTCGGACCAATCGGAGCACGAACGCGCCCGATGCGTTTGATCTAGATGGTTTAATGGAACTCACACTAGGGCCACTCACTGGTCATACACGCACGCCGGTTGCGAGTACTGCGCAGTTACCTGACCTGATGATATTATTGTTCACGTTCTTATTTCCTTTTATCAATAAACTTGTTTTTTTCCCATGAATTGTTTTTAATGTTTTCTTTATTTGTTTTCAGGTAAGTACCGAGCCAACTATTTCAACCCAACCCAGCGCTACTTTACGGTAATGTTAAACATAGTTATAAGTAAAAGAAGGAAAATATTTTTTTCAGAGCATAATAAAACGCAAACAAATGCGTTCAATTTGGAAATCGTACCAATCAAGACGCTAAAAATATGTTAGAGAGCAACTTCCATGAGCACTAAATAATAATGTTTTTTTTTTTACTAGCACACATTTTTAGCACACCGCCGGCTGCCCTTTTGATGCAAAACCAGTTTAACTTGTACTTTTAGGCCGAATTTCACCAATTAAACCGAACGCGGTCAGCACATTTAAACTGCTGTCACGAGCTGACAGTGTCAAAATTGCTGTAGAATATCGACATTGACATCTCTTGAAGTCGGTTTCGAAGTTTCACTGGTGTGAACCGCAATAATAGAAACAGTGTCCAAAAGTTGCATGAGGACTAAATAATCATGTTTTTGTGTTTTATTATACACTTTTAGCTCACACACAATATATTCACTAAAATAATATTTTAATTAAACAAACTAAAAACACTCATATTACGAAGCGCAAATCTGCACTAGCAGAGTAGTAGCAAACATTTTTTAAATACCACCGGCTGCGCTTTGGATGCAAAAACATTTTAACTTAGACTCTTAATAGAAACATGCTCGAGTTTACCGTTGCTTTGAGTTCGTAATGTACAGGGTGGAATTTAAATTGTACCAGATAATTTATGATGGAGATATCTTGTCCTTCCGAATTTCGTTATTAAGGGTAAACAAAAAAGGTTTATTATTTTTTGCTTTTCAGTTTTTCGGCGGTAATTTTTTTGTAAAAAAAGAAAAAATTGTTAGGTCTGTTGAGGAGTATGGTAAAAATGCTCGTTTACACCAACACTAAGGTTCCACCTAAATTAGTGCCTAAAGAAAAGGACTTTCAACGCGCGTTTTAGCGCCGAGAGTTCAAAATTCAAGAGTGAGCTTTAGTTTTACAAGTATAAGGTGTCTGGTCGCCGACTTAAGTCTAGTCTGTTCTTAAAAAACAGACTTTCGCTCTATGAAAACTATGATGGCATTTGCAACAAAACAGTCTAAACTGTCAAAATTCCTAAAAAAAAAAAAAAAACAGCTTTGGTGTGGCGTTATCGCTGTACGAAATCATTGATAACTGCACCTTCCATTATCATCAACCAATTCGTCATCCAAAAATGCATTTGCTGATAACAGTTTTAAATTGAATGACAGCTTATAAATTTATCAGTAAAGAAAAAATAAGATTGTATTGATTTGAATGGACTTTTGCAATTATATGTAATATGTTAGTAGTTAATGATATTATTCCTAATCTGTATCGTCGACCTACTTACTGATAAACCTTAATACAATAGAGTAGGGAAGGCATTTATCGAACCAATTAAAATAACACAATAATCGAATGTCTAAACTTTTATGCTATACAACGTCTAATGCAAACGGTATATACATACCAAGGGCGAGGCTTCTTTGGATAATATCAAACGATATTGGAATGGTTTTTTAATCCTATCTCTACATGTACGGAAGTTATGAGAATTTTTAATACATTGATACCAGAAACAGAACTTATCAAATTTTTAACATTTGCAACCGAAAATTTGGTATCAATTCTTAGAGTATTAATTCTATAAGTAATTCTTTAGTGCTTAAGGATAGCAATAGGGTTTCTGTTACATCCTGTATACAGTCCGTGTGGCCGATGAGATATCCCATAGGCAAAATTAACTACCTAAAAAACTTTCATTAACTAATAATCCCTTTAGAATGTAAAATAATTTCATTCTGCAAATATGGTTGTTATGGTACAATAGTTGTTATGGTATAATAATATAGTTGGTTGGACAATAGTTGTTATGGTACATCAAAGCAAAAGAAGAGGAGAGCGGTTTTTCAAAAATCAAATTTATTGAATCCGCTTGCTCACATGTGTGGTTCCATAAACATACTGCCTATCGATTTGGAGATTTCAGGCGTGATGTTATGTGTATCTTCCTTATCTGTCATGGCAAATGCATAGATACCATAGCATTTCCCAAAGAAACATGATCGACTTCCACGCAACTCTAAGTTAGACCCGTCCAAAAATTCACTACCGGGAAAACCACGACAAAACTTTTTTTTAAATCCTTGGAATTCCCATGAAGCGTGTTTTCTAACCATCGATCCGGCATTCCCCGTTCTCTGTGCCCGCCCATGTCATAAAACACCCTACTTTTCAACGTCCAGCGCCAAACATTGTGGAAATAAAACTTTCATAGTACCTATCAACTGCAGCTATGTTTTTCAGCCAGCATGTTTTATAGAATACAATTGTTTTTGGCATAAATATTGCCGTTGCAAAAAAAAAAAATACATGTTCATATTTTGAAATTCTGATAAAATGTTGACGATGCTTTTTTTATTTGCTCGAATGTGATTTTTAATCCACAAAGGGAAAGAGGTTTCGTGTTCAGAAATACGATCGAGTTTTTTTTAGGTTGGCATATCTCCTTGGTAATTGATATAACACAGATTTTGTGTATGGCCGTCCCTATAACCTGCTTAATCAAATTTTTGAATTAGTTCGTTGACAGAACCACACACAGCCAAAACCACTGCGTCTAGAAATATGATATTATGTAAAAGACTTATTTATTTCTACAAGGTGTAACAGAATAGACGCAAAACCTGAAAGTAGTTAGTTCCTAATTCACTACAGAAACAATTTCAGTAACTTTCAATAGAGGTTTTTTTTTTTTCAAAAATAATGTTATTTGCCATACCTACCGCTGACTGAGCCAAAGAAAATTCAATTTCATTCCAAGGCTCGCAGGACTCAATTTTAAATGCGTAAAGTAATGCTTGTAAAAGTTTAAAATCATTGATATAAAAATAATAAATAATAATAATTGTACCTAAAATATTTGCACGCCATGAGAAATGGCAGACATGTCGTGAGTTACTCTTTATTTTAAGATCTTGCATGCAAGTATTATTTTAATTCTGTATGTATACACATGTTCAAGCAAATAAAATTTCTTTCTTTCTTGGGTCAGCGAAATTGAGAACTAAAAGGATTTTTGAAAATTCACTTCCTAAAGAGGTTAAATAGGATATTAAAGTTTGTATAGAAGTTCGTAAATTTGGGCTGATTGCTTCGCCTTTTGTTAGAAGCTAACAAAAAAGCCGAAACAACACGAACATTCAAAGAAGATAGTACGAAATTCTTAGAAACTATAACTTGCTTTCATAAGTAATAAATAGCCAATCTCTTTTATTAGCCGATTTCCAAGTAATCTCGAATAAACAAACTTGGAAACTGAACTAATCCCAATGCTTTATTAATTCCTAGAATACCAATCTACACTAATATAAAAAGAGGTATTTTTTAATAACGAATGAGGAGGAGTATTCAAGGATCTTACCTGCAGGCTTAGCACGAGCACCGATTTGTCGACGGAAGAATAGACATGATGACTATTATAACTAAATTATGTACAATAGGGTATTTTAATTTGAAGATTGGAACGATATATTTAACAGAAAAATAAAAATAAATTTATTTAAGTCTTAAAAATCTTGTTAATTATTAACTCGACATTCACTTGTTTACTTACTAACTAGGTACTTTTGTTTACACAAAGTTGACGTCACGTGATAAAAAGTCATCGTAACGAGCGTTTTAGCGGTAAATTCAAAACAACGAAAAGTAAATTCGTTTTAAATCGCATTTAATTGAGAAAATGGATTTGAATCAATTTACTTTTATTTTTCTGTTACATTATTTCGTTCCAATCTTCAATTTAGAATACTTTTCATTAAATTGGAAAATACCCTATAGAAGATAACTATGTTACGCGTTCTAAACAAATCATGATTTTGTAGATAATCGTATATACTTTGTGGCCGTCGAGTAGAAAGTTTGTTGTCAATGTGATTTTTACAGTTTGGGAAGAAATATTCTTCTGAAATAGGCTACACATTTATAAGGACCCAGAAAAAGATCGTTGGAAACGAAATACAAAATGACAGATTGTAGAAGGATATCTACTATCTATATCAAAAATGGAGAAATGAAATATCACTTTGTATTGAAAATCTGGCTATTCTTCGTAGAAATAGAAAGCGTCGTGCAGGTGGTGTTCTGTAGTTTCCGCCTACCTGGATAGAAGGCGTGAGGTTATGTGTAAGAGTGCATCTATGTGGGTAAAATTTGTTAGTTTGTATGTAGACGGTAGTCTTCGGAACTACTGATCCGATTCCGAAAATTCTTTCGTTAATGGGAAGCTGCAGTATTGCTGAGTTACATAGGATTTTTTTTTAACTATTTTATAAAAAAAATATTCCCTCGTTACATAAATCATGAACTTAATGCTAAACTTAGACAGTAGTGCACGAAAAAGGAGCTAACTTTGTGAGAGACTGGTGCCGGTGGTAGGTTTATTTAAGAACCTGTATTGCAGGTCACCAGGGCTCTCGCGCGGCTAGAGCCCCTCTTAATGGCAAGCGACATCTCGGTAGGCCCAGTCGGAGATGGCGGGATGAGCTGACTCTTTCAACAAGAACTGGTCCTTAGCGGAATTGCGATAGCATTCCATTAAACCAACGTTATGTCCATATAGACGAATGGAGCTTTTAAGGGTACACTAGTCGCGGGCTCGAACTTACTGGTGGGCCTGGCTAAAAAGCACGCTGTCTCACCAGGCTTCGTGTCCGACAGAGGTAGTATCAGTGATGAGCAGTTAGACGCCAGTCTACACGCACAACATTATTGAGTGAGCTGCAGGATCAGTTATAGTAAAACAGGCGCGTAAAAAATTAAGAAAAGCCCTCCGGAAGATCGGGTTTTCTGAAAAAAACCACTGCATAAATCAATGACCAATTAAGTTTATTGAACTTTTCGATAATTGAGCTTTGTCGGTACCGACTTAGTTTTGGAGATTTTACACTTCTTTTATTACTTAAACATGTCCAAAGTTACGTTAAATTAGCAAGAAAAAATAATCTTTGTTGGCTCATAACTTTTTAATGGCTTTTTATTTTAGTATTCTGTTTCCGTACCGACAATATTAATAATGAGACAAAACCAAGTTTCGATGTACATTGTCAAACAGTGGAGTAAAACCCTCCCGAAGTTTGTATGGAATAAATGTGGACTTAATCGTATTTGTACTTGTACCCAGATGAATCGCGTCCGTGTACATCCGACCGACATGGAGATTATGATGAATTTATGAATATTGGTTTTAGGATTTATCCGATATTCCAGTGAAATTATTATCAACCAACCTCCGGATTATGAAAGCATTATCATCTGAAGCTTCTGTCTAAGTAACATCAGCAGCACGCTTCGATTAATCATGTTAAGCTACGCTTGCGGCGGTTGGCCCTTGGATGGGTGGCCAGCTTTACACACCAGGTCCGTGCCTCGGAAATCACTTTAAGCAGGAACATATCGCGTGGATTAGCATCAATGTATTTTGTAAGTACCAGTAAAAATCTTTTTGTTGAGATGAGCAGCCATATTGATGCCTAAATTTTAAAATACGGTTAGTTTTTGATACCAAGAAGCGTTGAAGCTCTCAAAGATGTCTCGATACCGGTATAATTTCCGATTCAGTTCTAGAAAGGAACCGTATTACCGAGGAGAAACCGTATCAAGACCGCGCGATGCGAATCGATTTCTAGCATCTTCATTTTATATGTATTCGTTCACGGAGATATCGAGATGATCTAAATCTTTAGTTTTAGGAAACATTTTAGATAGCTACGGAAAGGCCGCTGTCGGTTGAGACTGGTCATCTCTTAACGTTCGGGGGTTATTTTTAATCTTAAACAATTTGGAATTGTTCCATCATATAAAATAAATAGAAACAATAACGATTTATACTAATATTATAAGGCTGAAGAGTGTTTGTTTGGTTGAATGCGCTTTACTAAGGAACTACTGGTTCGAATTGAAAAAATATTTAAAAGTTGGCTAGCCCATTTATCGAGGAAGGCTATACGCTATATAACATCACGCAGACCCCTTAGGAGTCGAGCAAAAAGTCAAAAGTCACGAATACGAAGTACTCGCACGGCCTAGCGATTTGATGCGACGGGGTGGGTCGTGTGAGCAAAAATTTTGACGCAGACGAAGTTGCGGGCAGAACCTAGTCCATAATTAGGGTTGCCACCCGTACTTTATAATAAAGTATTGTACGTTATTTCAGGTAATCGTACTCTATACTTTATGAGAACAATAAAGTACACCAAAATACTTTATTTCGCACGATTTGATTTCTTTGGGATTTTGAAAAGTTTAGTCGTAAGTATTTTTTCGCTAAACGAAATTTATCAATTGGTGCTGAATCGATGTCGCCACATCACAAAGGCACTCGTTTTTAACAATTTATGAACGCAACCTAACCTCAAATGTCTACACAATATCAGTGTCATTGTCATAATTTCTTGTATGTTTTGTGCGAAGCGGTTTGAGTGCACTATGTATGAATACGATTTAAAGTTTTATAGATTCATGCTATAGTAAATCGTGGACAAGAATACTTCACATACTTACACCTACAAAACGTAATTTTGATACTTAGTGAAACGGATCTGCTGATGCTGTGCAATTGTTTAGTAGAGATACTAATTTGATACAAATTGCAAAATGCAATAAAAAATATGTTTTTAAACATAATAATAAAGAAAAATAAATTGTACTTTATTTTGATACTATGTACTTTTATTTTCTTGCCTTTAATAACCAACGTAGAAACAACAAGATTTTTCTAAACGCCAACACAATAATAAAAGGATAAATTACTTCTGCCAGAACCGGTTTCTTTACTACAGTTAGCGAAAATGTATCGTAACTCTTAAGCGATAAGAGGTACAATCGAATGCACACGACTATAATACAGCATGTTTCTGATTGAGCCAGATGTTAAAGGTCGTATGTATGTGGGGTTAATGTTAGTTGTAATCGATGTTTCCTTTGTGGTTTTGTATCATACAGACTGCAGCAAAACTAGAGCAATTATTTATTTTACAGTCATTCATTATTAAAATAGTTAAAATAACATTCATCAGTGATGTGATTAATTACCTACCATTCTCATAATGCGGTATTCTTACTATGCAGGGGGAATTTTTCAAGTGTGCGTGGATTGACAAATACAGGGCCTGAATTCACTATGACCACTTAACGATTCCTTACTCGTAACCACGTCAAACACACACGAAATTTTCTAATATCTTCTTAATAATATCAACAAATTGTTTTGGAACATACAGAATATGGCATTTCGATTCCTAACCGTTACATTGGTTTCGAAAAAACCACGATATTGACGTCGTTTTTCCGTAGTAAGATTCCGCGCGGAATCATTATAACCATACAGAATTGGGGCCCAGTGCGTTGAAGTTCCAGGACTGGACGAAATACAGCGGCTATAATTTTACGTCCGCGCTAACATCTCATTAAAAGAATTTCTCCCTCTAATCAATAAAATTGAAGTGTCTGTTTGTAATGTCAAAATGACAGCTTACTACTAAATGCATATGAAAGTACGATACGAGGGTAAGTACTGATAACAAAAAAATTCTATGACTGTGTCTCCGAAACGTCCAGGCTACTTTAGATAGGCCACTTTTTTCCCTGTAACATGTTCCCGTGGGATAATTTCCAACATATATGCGGGTGAAGCGACAGTCACATCTATTATTGCATTAAAATTACTCTATGCAAATGATCTTATAGTACCTTAGTTCACGAAGTCTCGTATTGCAACTGCTCCGTAGAGCTGTAGATGCTCCTTCAAACCGGTTCTGTGGAAGTAAGACGTCTCATTTCCGTGTTTTCGACGCTCCTAGACACATGTATGGCTAGATTGTCTCGGAGTTTGACTTTCGTTGTGTCTGCGGCAGGTACTGTTTGAGTTATTTGGAAAGCTTTTGAAGTTTTAATGGAACGCATAGCTAGCTACCGTGAGTGGTGAGATTTGGATGTATGGTCTTCCGGAACATCCTGGGCAGTCAGCACTTCTATACCTACCACTTTGCTAACTGGTTAATAGTAGTTTTTGTTTTTTTGTTTTTACTGAATGGCCTTGACCTCGATAACGCCTGATGGAAAGCGATTGATGAGATTTATAATGGAACGAGCGTACCCAAAAGATGCCATTTCACACTTGTTTTGAAAATAGACGCGTACCCCGTACATACCTCGGCCTGATCCTTCTCATTATCATTCAAACAGTAATTTAATTTGAAATTTAAACTTTCATTGTTTTTTTTTTTTTTTTTAAACAGAATGGGCAACTTAGCGTTGTGTTACACGCGCGCTTCAAAGAGATGTCAGCACCAACTGGTGAGGTCCGCATGGGCCGATACCTGCCAGGGATGCGGGTTGTTCGAAAGAGATACCGCCGCCCCTTGGCACAAAGGCAACTGAACACGGGTGGGTTTTGGTCAGTAGAAGTCAGACACGCCGTCCTGCTCCACCCAGAGCGGGAGAAGTTATTTGATGATTAACGAAACTTAGAAATCGAAATTTATGGCATTCATGGCATGGCTTGATGGTTTCAATTTCAACCTGTGTGATTTAGTCTTGCTGATAGAAAGAAAAAGTAACAAAAGCAATCACCAAGTTTATGCCACATGAAAAAAAATTCAGAGTAACTTTGAGATGAAGATAAATCTATTATTTAATAAATTAGGTTAGAATAACATCCCCAACTAAACCTACATCGCTCACAGACAGCTAGTATAATGAACGGTCCTGTGCCGTTCGTAATATGTTTGCGAAACGTGATCTCGACAAATTTAGGCCACAGAGCACCGAATCGCCACAACCGCCGACGGCATTACCTACTAATAATATTAATGGCGCCGAAAGATCGGTTAGAGCAACATAATATGTGTCACGGGTTGCTCTTAAAACCGTCAGTTCTTTTTTTTCTTACTAGCCTTTGCAAGCTGCTACGACCACGTGGAGGTCGGAATTATCTTATTGGAACGTAATACGGGAACCATAAGTTAGTGTTGAGTAGTTGTGCCGTTTTTCACTTTCACATTCATTAAATCTATATTTAACTAAAGAGAGAAGTCCTGACTGACTCATCAACGCCCAGCCCAAACCTTTGGACCTAGAAAGCTGAAAATTTGCATAGAGGTTCCCTATGATGTAGACAAGGAATAAGGAAGGATTTTTTGAAATTCAACCCCTAAGGGAGTTAAATAGGGGATGAAAGTTCCGCGCGGGCGAAGCCGCTGGCAAATGCTAGTTAGTAGGATAAGTAGGATTTTTTAAATTGCTGAATATGGGCCTGATCTTGACCTCGATTACGCCTAGAAAGCGATGGATCAGGTGTCCAATGGAAGGAGCGTGCCCAGAAGATGCCTGTTCTCTCTTGATTTGACGGCAGACAATGTGAAAGGTAATAAAGACGCTGACAGAGAGTTCCACACTTACGCTATGCGGGGCGAATTATAAATGTGGAGGAGAAGCGTTGAGTACGACTGTTCGGGAGGTCTGGTAGTCCGGTAGAAAAAGGGCGATGGTAGGATCTGGGGACCTACTATCTAAGCACGAAATCCGTAATCTCTGTCGAAGTTACGGGCGTTTCCTACTCCGTATCACTTACGGACCTATCATTAGTTTGGGGCCCAAACTAAGAATTAATTACTACACGATTTGACAGCTGTCCCTACTCCTTATATGGTTTTACCCATCCAAAAAAGTTAATTAATCAGCTGTACGGGCCCGTATTTTCGATAACGGAGTTAGAGAGGTCATGAAGCTCCTAGGCACACTCTCCGAAGTAGTCTGTAGAAGATCGACAGACAAGCAACGATTAAGCCGATGAGCCACACTGTGTCTAGCCACCAACGTCTCATCGCCAATAAAGCCTTTCAGTTTCGCCATTAATTAGTGTCTTCGCTTGCTTTAATATGGATACTAATGGACAGTGTTGACAATGCCGCTTCTAGTAGTGGCCGCTGATGATTCTCCGTGGTCTGTGATAAAGCTATACAGCCTTCTAGTAGGTAGGCACGTATGTAGGTCTGCCTTGTCACGGCCAGGCTATATCGATTAGGAATCGGAGTTGCTTGTTCATTTCCCGTAGTGAAGTGTTTCAGCTTTGCCATCCTTGGAAAAAGCATAGTGGGTGTCCACGTCTGCACGGACGGAAAAATATCGCGACGGTATTTTTTGGCGTTCTGGATCTTCAACGCGCTGGGATGCATTCTGTTGTTTTCTTAATACACCGAGAGATGAAAATACGATGCGCGATAAAATCCTGCTGCGATATTTTTACGGGCGTATGAAAGTGGACTAAATGTAGCATGATTGCCGATCTGTGATTATCAATTATTTTACAGAGTTCTTTCATTCTGTAGATTTTAACGCCTATTTAATTGTAATTTTTATGTGTCCGTATTTTCCCAATGCTGGACAAAGTCGTTCGCTCTTCTTTCACCTCACTCTGCCAGAGCTGCCAAGTGCCCAGAACCAATCTTTTTATAGAAGCATCGAATAAAACAAAATTATTTAACGTCAAAAACCTTAATCTTGTGTCTCGACCAGAAAGCCATAAAAATTAAGAATTTACTACTTAACTAAAAGTCAACGACCGATAATGAACTTTAAAATTTATAAATACCTATTTAAATAAAAGTGAGATACTGATAATAACTGCTCAAGTCGGCAATATGAATTTAATTCAAAATGATTGGGGTCAAAATACTACAGCTTGATTGGGGTCAAAATACTGCTTTGTGTGGGAAAAAAGTGGACTATATTCACATCTCAGATTATAAAACAAAGGCAGATAGACCGCGCGGAACACCAAGAGTGAGGCCAAAAAACCAAATACTAAAGCGTCGCATTATGAGTAACATACAATGCGATGCTTTTTTGTTTACATTATAACACGAAGGCAAATAGATCGTTTTTTTGACTCTTGGGTGTTCCGCACGGTCTATCTGCCTTTGTTTCATAATCTGAGATTCACATTAATCGATCAACCCAAGCAAGCGGCTGTGATTACTTAGCCATAAATAAGCCCCTCAAATGTTAGTAGGTACAGTAGCTAGGATTAAAACACGAACTTTACGTGTTAACTAGTCAAAACGGAAATTATCATAATCACTATGTTTATTTATGGTCAGAGTGATGACGTATATGAACGTGAAAAAAGGAAATAGAGGACGGAACGAAGCTTTATGTTTTTCTGCCTACTCTCATGGGGATAGGGGTGAGTTTATGTATGAATAGTAGACATATTTATATCTGGAATATTTTTTTATGCATGTGCGTGGAAAGTAACGTTTGCATACCGAACTAAGCAGTTTTAGTGGGTTCAAAGTTATAATACGTATTAAGTTTCATGTTATCGAGCCTTTGCCACTTACTTGGCTCAAAGCCTTTGAAAAACTTTAATCGCGTGTGTATTTGCGTTTCAGACAAATAGTAGCAATTACTGTCATTGTGACAGTTCAATAACATTTATTACCTACGTTGTTCAATGCAACATTATTATCTTCGTTGTTGACCAGATTTTTTTTTCGAACATCCTTGAAATGATTGAGGTTCAACAGGCTTAGCGTGGCGCTTTCTTTTTCTACTCTACCGTAGAATAGAAATCGTTTGTCTACAGTTCTCGGTTCAAAACTGTCAACTGTCTACACGGAAACGTCATGTTTGTCTGCTCTTCCGTCGACAAAACGCTTCTCGTGTTAAGCCTGCTGATTGAAAGTGTGTTACAAAATTAGGGTGCAGTTTAAAGAAATTCGAAATGCAGACACAAATTATGTTAATGAACTACAATTGAATAATGTTTTAGGTTACTAAAATAAAACACTTTTTGTATCTCAGTAAGTACTTCCATACCGTTTTAAAACGATAAAACAGAGCTGTCTTCGCAGTCCGCAATAAACATGGTAAATTGTTCGTAAGACCCATTTACGACAGGCGACGTTTTACAACTTTGAGTGGTACGATTTAACGTTTTATTTGTCCGTGTTTTTAATTATTTTGTTATATAGGATGTTCGTGATATGTGCACTTTTCAAAAGGAATACGAAATGAAAATTGTATCGCTGATAGAATATCAGTACCTACTTATGTCTTGTCTCTCAGGAATCTGAATCATTTTCAAAGAAATACTAAGTCTGCCAGGGGTGCGGGTTGTTCGAAAGAGATACCGTGGCCCCTGGCATACAGGCAACTGAAGGAACACGGGTGGGTTTTAGTCAGTAAAAGTCTGACACGCCCTCGTGCTCCACCCAAAGCGGGAGAAGTTATTTGATGATATGGGAACCCTCAAAAATATTAAAATTATTTAAGTAGGTACGTTGATCAAACTGGTTTTGCACAACTTTATAATGTTGCTTTTGGTTAGTTTATATCCAAAACAGAGGCACAGACAACAGTGCGCCTTGTGGCTACGTAATAAAAGCCGCACGGGTCGATCCATCAGGTTAAGCTAAGCTTGCTGCTGTTGATCCGTGGATGGTTGACTATCTTTACATATCGAACCCCTCTCTCTCCGAAACCACGTTAAGCTGTTGGTCCAGGCTGTCATTTTTCGATGTTTTACAGTCGTTACGGGTCGTCTTCCAAGGGGTATCGTATTACCTAGTAACTGGGTTGTGGAGGTCAGATAGGCAATCGCTCCATGTAAAATATTCAGTTGCATCCGGTCTGACTGGAGGCCGACACCACCATAGTTGGGAAAAGGCACATAATATCGCTGATAGAATTTCAGATAACACTACGTCTTGTGCTTCAGCAGTTTCGTTATATAGAAAAGAAAATACGGAGCACGTTGATCAAAAAGATTTCGCACTACTTTGTGGAATAGAAACTCCAAGAATACGATACATACAATTCTCCTTGGTGATATTACTCTCCCTCACATACAAAGATACGGCGTCATTTTCACCCCACATCTTCCCTCATGAATCCTGATACACTTGGCTCATAAGAAAAAAATATGTTTATTTTTGTATTCCTTGTCGGTACAGGCTTGGGGTGACTTCGTTGTACATAAGTAAACTATACTGCTTGTATATGTAAGTTGTTTTCGAACTGTATTGTCCTTATAAAATTACTCTCTGTTACCAGCGGCTTCGCCCGCATCGAAGTCGGAAATTAATCCCACGAGAACATACTACCGGGATATTAAGGGTACACTAGTCGCGGGCTCGAAGGGGCTTGTGGCTAAATAACATAAGCCGCACGGGTCGATCGATCAGGTTAAGCTACGCTTGCCGCGGTTGGTCCGTGGATGGGTGACCATCTTTACATACCAAGATCCCTCCGTGCCTCGGAAAGCACGTTAAGCCGTTGGTCCCGGCTGTCATTTGTGGATCTTTGACAGTCGTTACGGGTCGTCAGAAGCCCGAAAATCTGACAACCAGTCTTACCAAGGGTTATCGTATTACCTAGTAACTGGGTTGTGGAGGTCAGATAGGCAGTCGCTCCATGTAAAATACTGGTATTCAGCTGCATCCGGTTAGACTGGAAGCCGACCCCAACGTGATTGGGAAAAGGCTAGGCAGATGATGACTAGTCGCGGGCTCGAACTCACTGGTGTGCCTGGCTAAAAAGCACGCTGTCTCACCAGGCTTCGCCAGGCTTCGTGTCCAACAAAGGTAGTATCAGTGATGAGCAGTTAGTTAGACGCTAATCTACACGCACAACATTATTGAGTGAGCTGCAGGATCAGTTATGGCAAAACAGGCATATCGGGTTTTCTGAAAAAACTACTGCATAAATCAATGAACAATTAAGTTTATTGAACTGTTCGATAATTGAGCTTTGTCGGTACCAATTTGGTTTTCGAGATTTTACACTCCTTTTATCACTTATACACGGGCAAAGTTAGGTTAAATTAGCAAGAAAAACGAATCGTTGTTGGCTCATAACTTTTTAATGGCTGTTTATTTTAGTATTCTGTTTCAATACAGACGATATTAATAATGAGACAAAACCATACCATGTTTAATTTTTGAAGTACTTAGTCAAACAGTGGAGTAAAACCCTCACGAAGTTTGTATGGAAAAAATGTGGACAAGTGTCACCTTAAGTATCGTATGTGTTGCTAAATGAGGTTATGAACTATCTGTGTGCCATATTTTATCCAAATTCGTTTCGTTTGGCCGTATTTGCGTGGTTGAGTAACAAACTTACAAACTTTTATATTTATAACTATCAGCGCTCCGCGGTTTCACCCACGTTGTTCCCGTTCCCGTGGGAATACGGGGATAGTGTAGCTTCCCAACAGTGAAATATTTTTTTACATCGGTTCAGTAGTTTCGGAGCCTATTCTATGTAAACAAACAAACCTTTCCTCTTTATAATAATAATAGTATAGACTAGCTTTTGCCAGCGGCTTCGCCCGCGTGGGAGTCGGAAATTATCCCGCAGGAACGTACTACCGAGATTAAAAGTATCCTATGAGTTAACATAGGTTATCTGTGTGCCAAATTTCATCCAAATCCGTTCAGTAGTTTTTGCGTACATACATGAAAACTTTCGCTTTTAAAATATTAGTAAGGATATGAGTAGGATAATAGGACTAGTTGGTGCTGATGCTCGTAGACGTAGTTTTTTTTTTTTTTGGCTGGGATATCATTAAATAACTTCTCCCGCTCTGGGTGGAGCAGGAGGGCTTGTCAGACTTTTACAGACTACAACCCACCCGTGTTCTCTCAGAAGCCTGTATGCCAGGGGCTGCGGTATCTCTTTCGAACAAACCCGCACCCCTGACGTCGTCTTCGTGTGTTTTGTATTTCATGATTATTTCGTGAAAGGAAGGGAGTTAGCTTTCTCCGGGTCCCATATTCAATATCTGTCAAATTTATAAAACGGTAACGGACAGACTGAGAGACAAGACTTACTTTCGCGTTTAAAATTACTAGTTTCTGCCCGAATTTACTCGTCTGCGTGAAATTTTGGCCCATCGACCCGCGGCGCGTCGAATGCCATCGCCGGGCCCGCGCCATCTCTTCGTACTCACGTATCGTTCTCTCCAACATTTTTTTCTTTTTGCTCGTCTCCTCCAAGGGTCGTTGCCTGAAATTAAATAGCCTACTACCTTCCCCAAGAATTGAGCTATTAAAAGCAAAAAATCCGACTGGTAGGTACAGAGATTACTCCATACATACAAACTAACAAATGTTAAGGTACCTCTTTATAAGATTAATAAAGACTAGTATATGTAGTGAAGTGTGAATTATGTCAGCTTATTTATAGGGTTGGTAATATGAATTTGAAAGCGATAAGGCCGCCCATTGTATATTTTGTAGTGTACCTTGTTTGTTTTGTAATGTATTTTTTGTGGTGAACAATAAAGTATATCATCATCATCATCAGCCTATAATGTTCCCACTGCTGGGACACAGGCCTCCTCTCGGTGAGAGGGAGTAGGCCGTAATCCACCACGCGGGCCCAGTGCGGGTTCGTAGATGTCACATGTCTTCGAATTTTTGGTTCTAGGACATGCCGGTTTCTTCACGATGTTTTCCTTCACCGTTTTGAGAGCAGTGGCAATTAAATAATTTACACAAAGTAAATCGCCTGGCTGGGTTCGAACTCACGACCTACAAACTCGTAAGTCGCGGCCGTTACCACTTGGCTACCACTGCTAATAAAGATAAATAAATAAATAATATGCATTGGATGAGTTGAACGGTATAAAGCCAATTGAGTAGAAAATAAAAGTGGGGTGGGGTCATCGCTCGGTAAAAGGCAGGTGTGAGTAACACAAAGAAAAATATAGGTAGGGTTGTGTATTCTACCTGATTACCAAGTCTGGCATAACCCTGGTTTTACATAGTGTTATTAGCCTATAATGTTCTCACTGCTGAGACACACTGCCGTCCATTAACTAGACAGGCGTTAAGCCCTAAAAGTTGTTCCCGAGAAAATTGCAAAAAACGCGAATCGGTATTTCTTAAAAACTGTGATACTTACGTTACTGATTGTAGGTAAACATCAATTGATATTTCTTTCTGTTTATCCGAAAGAATCCTTTCCAGTTAACGGCCTTCAAACTCTCTCATATCTTGGGAACTATTTGTATTGTAAAAATGTTTGTTAGAAAGATAGATTGGGAACTCTCTTAGATTCTATTAAAAAGTAAAAAATTATAGTTTAAAAAAACTAAAAAAACACGCTTTTATTGCTGACCGAAAAGCGTGGGGTGCATTTTTCTATATTTTCAAGACTCTCCTCTCATAGATGGTTGCCAATAGAATAGTTGTAATAATTAAAATATCAAGCACCCCACGCTTTTTCTCTGAATTGAATTATTGACTTCCTACTACTGTAACATAAACTCTTTGTAATTAAAAATTATTTTCTGCTTTTTAGTTCGGTCAGCAACAAAAGCGTGTTTTTTTAAACTATTATTTATTTTCCATTTTTTAGTTCGATCAAATTTTTATCGGGAAACTTTTTTTTTTTTTTTTTTTTTAATTTTGAAATTTTTTATCGGGTTATTGCATTGTCATCGGCCCTTAAGACGTGTGCAAAGTCTCAAGTTGATCAGACGTCTAGAAACCAGTGAAAATTAGGCTCAAAGATTCCGTTACAAACATAGATACATACATACATACAACACGAGCTAATAAAAGCGTTATAAAATTGACCAAGTGAGTGTTGACTCCTTTCTAGTTAAAGGACGGCAGCACAGGCCTCCTCACAATGAGAGGAAGTGGGCAGTAATCAACAATGTCTTCGAATTTTTGGTTCTAGTACATGCCGGTTTCCTTTACCGTTTTGAAAGCAGCGGTGATTTAATAATTTATGCAAAGCGCCTGTCTGGGTTTGAACCTTCAACACAACCTACCTACTCGAAAGCCGCAGCCGTTACCACTGGACCACCACTGCTTCCATTTTACATAATAATGTTTTTTTTTTTTTTGTAAAGATTTTTTATTTTCCCAGGCTACATTGAAGCAATCAACATTAAGTTTTTTTTTTTTTTGGCTGGGAAATCGTCAAATAACTTCCGCTCTGGGAGGAGCGGGAGGACGTGTCAGATTTTTACTGATCCACCCGTGTTCCTTCAGTAGCCTGTGTGCTAGGGGCCACGGTATATATTTCGAACAACCCGCACCCATGGCATCGGCCATGTTTTAGGCAATAACCTCGCGGGTATAAAAGTGATTCGAATTTTTTTTCCCAAAAAAAAAAACAACCGACTTCCGGAAAAACAGTACAAAGTGAAAAATAACTTTAATTTCGGAAGTCGGTGACTGGATATTTATTTAAACTTTTTGTCACCGCTTTCCTAAATTAAAGTTTTTTTCGGAAATTCGGTTGTTTGTTTTTTAAGTTTTTATTTTTCACTTTTTGGTTATAGTAGGTACCTACCCTACATCGATACGAAATTTCATCATCCTTGAGGTCAAAACAATGCATAGGTATTTATACGATAGCAGCAATCGCAGTTGATTTGCTATAATTTTCCGTTGTCTATATCCGAAACGCATCATCAGATCTATATTAAATAAATATAATAAAAAAACTAATTTTGCAAATCGGTCACTATACGACTACTATACAGGGTAAGTTTTTATCCAGTGCGCAAGTTTTAACCATTAATTCAGCATCATTCTAGACCCCCCTACCGCAGAATTTTTTCGCCGGTTATACAAAAAAAAAACAGCTGTTTCATAGAAAAGTGCAATACCTACGCGGTCAAAATGTATGGAACAGCTGTTTTTTTTTTGTATAACCGGCGAAAAATTTCTGCGGTCTAGAATGATATGCTGAATTCATGGTTAAAATTTGCGCACTGGATAAAACTTTTCCTGTATATATATTAAACATCTAAAAACGTGCCACTACTATCGCTTCTAAAACGCGGGGCAATCAGCTTTGCATATTGCCTTCATCTCTCCAGAGACAAATAGTTCTCTCGCTCTTGAGCACCACATTTAGAGGTTGTTTCACAACTTTGACTTGATTATATTTAGCACAGACTAAAGGCACACAATACACAGCAGGACAGATTCAAATAAAAAATTAAAATCAATTAAAAAGTGTAAGGTCGGCTGCGCCAAAAAGGCCCAGTTCAGCGACGCACGAGAGCTGGAACGCCTCACACATGGTGGACCGATGACCTGGTGAAGGCCGCAGGTATCCGCCAAATGCGACAAGCACAAAACCGGTCCAAGTGACGGTTTTTGGTAGAGGCTCTATGTCCAGCAGTGGACGTTTTTAGGCTGAAATAATGAAAGTATTTCGTCATCATCTGCGTTGACTTTTCCTAACAATGTTGGGGTCGGGTTCTAGTCTTAGATTCAGCTGAATACCAGTGGTTTACATGGAGCGATCGCCTATTTAGTATAAAGTATTTGTCTAGTTATTTATAAATCATATATTTATGTCATGGAACGAATGCAATGTCAAATAAATTGTTCATGGTAGCACACGGCCGTGATTTGCTATGTAATATGTACTTACCTACCTTGCTTTTACAAGGTCGACGGGCCTACGATATACCTATACGAAATAACATTTAAACGCGTCTTGCTCTCATGGTGTGGGAAAAAACGTAATACTTAGTGTACTCGTTGACATGCATAGGCTATCATAGGTTATATCAATGCCAACAGGAAGTTAAGAATCTTACAGGTTATTTATTTATATTCTTATGAGATAGTGGGTACCCCCTAAAGTGTTGAAGATTTCAGTAAATTCCAAACAATTATTGAAGACAATCACAATTTATTTGGTTGGCCATTAAATTATGTACTGGCCTAATATTAAAAAAGGTTTTGACACGACAGGCAGGCAAAATTCTAAACTCTGAAGTCTTGTCGATTTTAGTTTTGTTCATGTACATCATGTATTATACAATTTGAGTGGGTGTATTATGTGTCATACATACTACGAATTACTATTATCAGTGCGGGCCTCGTGTACCACGCTTAGTCTATACTAAGCGTGGTGTTAGAACACAGTTATCAGTAGCCATTGATAAGAGAAGCATTTATTTCGCATTAGGATTATTGGGGCCTCGAAATTCGCTCGAAATTCCTCGATCGATGGATTATATGGCTGGAATCTGGATGACTACCCAGTTGAAGGCAAAAAGAGTGTCCATATAGTTCTTGCCACTTCTTTTTCTTCGAGATTATATACATAGTTTGCTTTGGAATGGGCAACTAGCTTCATATTTCTGATTGACCAACTCTCTGACAATTCAAAAGTGCCTGGAAATAGAGAGATGTATCGAAGAAGTAAGTCCCTGAGTCGCCTTCTACGACGCCCACGGGAAGAAAAGGAATGGTGCTATTCTTTACGTCCGGCACCACACGGATACTAGAGAATGGGCAGCAGCGTTCTCTATGCATTTGACCACCATACTGCGATCGCCTACTCGCCTGCCAAACGTGGCGATTGCGGCAAACGCCCCCATTTTTTTTTTGGGAAGCTTATGTCCAGCACTGGACGTCTATCGGCTGAAATGATGATGATGATGCAAGAAGACATGCTCCGCCGACCGCAAATAAGTCGACGTTCAAACGAACGGAATAAAGTCGCGACGGGATTTTTTCGTGCACTAGTTTTTCTACTCTCAGTGTTGAACAGCGGCCCTAGTGTGAGTTTCACTTAACCATCTCGATCAAACGCATCGAGCGCGTTCGGCGCTCCGATTGGTCCGTCACCAATCCAGAACCAATCGGAGCGCCAAACGCGTTCGATGCGTTTGATCGCGATGGTCAAATGAAACTCGCACTTAGGGCCTCGGAGCATTGAGCAAATTCTGAGTGCGTCAAAAAAACAATGATCGAATTTTATCTGTCGGCGCTAAGCAGTGCGCTGGCGTGCGTCCGTCCGAACGTGGGCTTGAATTAGGATAAGGACCGATAGCTGATGATGGTTTTGAGGTACTCGTAATATTTTTGTTGTATGTGACCTTTTTGAAATAAAAAGTTCTTTAGGCGCGTTGGGATTTTTTTGAAATGGGAAAAAAAACAATTGAACTCGCGATACCGTTACCGACGCCTCTGTTTTTAGTAGAGGTATTTCAATAATTTATGTCTCAAAAGATAGGTTTAGGTCCAGAACTAATATTCCAATTGGAATTATGAAAATCGGTTAATCCATTTAGAAGATATGACCAAAATTGTGATTATGAATAATGTGAAATCCTCGCGACACCGTTACGGACACCACTGACAACACGAACGTTGTGATTCGAAAAATAGAACGTACCTAATTGTTCAAGTTTTCACTTCTGTCCGCACTCACGAAGTGTTATTATAATTAGAGCCTTCGTCCAGATTCTAATAAAAGAGGACATGCTCAGCACCTCATGCAGCAGGACCTCATGCTCCTCAGCAGTACCTCTAACAACCACTAGACCAACTAGGCAGTCACGTTTATCGATAGTAATCGTTTGAAAAATTCGCGGTATGTACCGTGCAGATGTGACGTAGCTCAACTCAAATAAGTAACCGTGTCCGATTAGTATGGTTTGCTTATTGTTAATGCCTTGAAATCAATTGTAACCTATCGGATAGACTATACGTGTGTATACGAGCAATATAGCTGTGTTTTGTTCACACCTTATTTTGTCAAAAGACGGCTGGCATATGATTCATGTGAGCAGCAACAGCTATCCCTATGTAAAAGCTTCTTCTTTCTTCATCGTTTTGATAATCCCATTACCATAAATACCATATTTAATTTAAACTTCGAATTCGGCTACGTCGACAGCGTTTGCATTGGCTTCGCAAAGGTCTAAAAAGTAGGATAAAAAAAAATAATTTTCTTAGACCTTAGTCCTTATTGGCCCACGTACGTACGAACGTAATAAAATCGCAGCGGGATGTTTTCGCGCATTGCATCTTCAAGAATAGAATAACGTTTATTGTCTCCAGTATTACAGGTAGTAGTAGTAGTTACACTTATACAAAAAACTATAATACCGGAAGCAAAAGGTTTAAGCGTCAGCATTATGCTTAGGTCCCCCTAGTGGGTTGCTAAGTGCTGGTTTTCAACACACTGCTTGCTTTATAGCGCCAAGAGGTGAAGTCGAACACTGGTTTTTTCGACGCGATCTGACTATGGATTCTCAATGATAGAGAAGGAAATCCAGTGCGCGATGAAATCCGGCCCCGACATTATAACGTCCGTGTCGTCCAACTAGTGGATTTCTGCTTTTCCAGAACCGGTTCTTGACTTCCAATTAAAATCATGTTTTTAGTAGCAAATTAAAGGCGTGTGACTGTGCGGTGGTTTCTGTATGTACACACGGCTACACACCAAGCTATGCATTTCCAGTATAAGCTGATCTCGCATTGTCTTGATCTCGGATTTCAGTACAGTGCGGGATCAGCGTAAACTGGAAATGTATAGCTTGATGTTTAGCCGCGTGTACATTTTTATGTAGGTGCGTAGTACTCGCAACTGGCGTGCGCGTAAGAGCAGAGGCTTTAGTGCGAGTTTCATTCAACCATCTCGATCAAACGACTCGAGCGCGTTTGGCGCTCTGAGGCCTTAGTGTGAGTTTCATTTTACCATCTCGATCAAACGCATCGAGCGCGTTTAGCGCTCCGATTGGCCCTGAATTGGTGATGAACCAATCAGAGCGCCGAACACGCTCGAAGCGTTTGATCGAGGTGGTTAAATAAAACTCACACTAGGGCCACTGATTGGTCCGTCAGCAATCCAGAGCCAATCGGAACGCCAAACGCGCTCGATGCGTTTGGCGTTCCGAAACTCACACTAGGACTACAAATACATATAAAATGAACGTAAATGGAGCAAAAGGAGATTGTAAGGATCGTAGCAGTTGGCGCTCTGTAGTTTTTATGGTAAGAATGCGTTACTTTATGTATGTATGTTTAAGGGATATACAATCAAAAATTAATTATATTAAGAACACTAACGAACGTTAACAAACTCTTATTCACCTAGTTACAACTTCGGACACTATCTTTGAATATCGAAAGTACAAATACAACTTACACTTTGCTAACTCGCAAAGTAAAAACTTTCTCCTCTAAAAGCAGAAGGGGCTTGCAGTTGTAAGTAGTCCTGAACTTGTTACTTCAGAGCACGGTCGAAGTTTCTTTGTCGCTACATAAGGGACGTTGGGCTGATTATAAAAATTTATGTCATTTGTGAAACATTAGACTCCGTCTAGTGTCTAGCCTTTGTTCTTCTGATTGGCGTTATTAATCACGGGTTTTTCTGCTCGATCTTTTGTGCGATTTTCAATGGTTAAAATCTCCGTCATCGTTTTTGATTACGAACACACTTATTTAGCCATGTTTTCTGAAAATTATGTAGCCATGTTTTCTGAAGGTTGGCTTCAAAGAATACGAATTCTAATGCCGTAATACAACATAAATCAGGCTTTGAATCTTTTGGAAGGAAATTACTAATCCACTGGTCCGTATGTTCGAAAAATGTGTTTTCTCAACAACTTAATTTCAATATCGTAATTAATGTTGTGAAACGGTCAAAATGAAAGCCATTTTCTACTGTTCGTTTCGTAATTACTCCTTAGTTCTTTACATATTGGTGTTTATACATATCACCCCGGTCCACCAGTCGATCTATTCTGAAAAATCTTTCTCGTCAATCGTTTTCACACAAAAGCAGATCAGGATCTCCATACTTTGCCACCAATCAGACGTTTATGCCACCAACTTCAGTTTTCTTAGAATACAAAATTTCGTACACATCACCAGCGCACCAGTCGGTCTATTCTAAAAGATCATCAGCAATTGGTCTATTCTGAAAAATCAAATTAGGTTTTCACGGTGATATTTTCACAGAATAGCTGATCAGAATCTCCGTACTTTGCGGTCAATCAGCCGCTTTTGCTACAAACCTCAGTTTTCTTTGAATATAAAAGTCCGACCTTTTATATTAAAACAGTTTCGTACGGAATTTGTCTTGTTCCTATATCAACGGAGGGTTCTAATAATAACCTTTTACTTCAGGGAAAATTGTGGGTTTTCTTTACTTTCTCTTAGAGAAGTTTCACAGTCAAAAGCTGGTCCTTTGAGCGTAACGAATAAAGTATTGGGGCAGCCACCATAATTTGATCAGTTTTTTTTTGTATAAATACCATCATTTGATTTTGTTTAAGAGACTACTTTTTCAAAAGTGCGTGATTATAGCGCCCGGGCATCCCAGAAACTTATAGGCTGCCCATAAACATAATGCTTAGGTGATTTTGACCCTGCAAGATCCCGATGTAAATAAAAATCAGAAGTCATTTATTGAAACTAGGTTGCTCAGCACTTTTAGAACGTCATAACTACATAATATAGTCCCCAGAACGCCCTATACCACTTCCTAGTGCTTTAGCTGGCAAGAAGAAGTAGCGCAGCAAACTTCCCAGCAGCAAAGCTGTCTGTTAAGTTAAAACTTGATTCTTTATTCACATTACGAAACACAATAATACAAAATAAAGATACCATAGACTAGATATGGCAACAGGAACAAAGCATTATATTCGTTAAACGACTGAACGTTTTTGCCAGTCTCTGAACACAAACATGTACACTAGTAAAAACATGCGAAAATAGGATCTATTAATGAACCAACTAAGGATGCTACAATATAATAATATTGTTCTCTGTGTTGATAAACTCCTACCTAAGCAAGAATTTGTATCGTGATTCAGTGATGTAAAGAATTCAATCATATGGGCATGCGGATCGCTTGCAAGCCGTCTTTGCGTCAGCTGGCTTGCTAGCCGTATGTTTTGCGAAGACAAGACAAAAGAAATATCACTGTGGTTTTTATTTTATGTTTTTGCTTTACTTCTTTGATGAGAGGTAGATTTAATTAGGTGGCAGTCCTGTCATCTTGATGTAATAACTTACTATGACGCCAGCCGATGTTAGATAATCAGACATAATATTATTGTCTTTTTGTCCTTCTTGCACGTTGATAATAATGCTAGAGAGATATTTTGCTTATGTAATTGGGTAAATTGTTAGATAGGCAGTCGCTCCATGTGAATTCAACTGTATTCGGTTAGACTGGGAGCCGCCCACTTACTTAGTTGAGAAAAAGCTAGGCGGCGATGAAAATAGAGAAACAGTTTTTTGTTGCTATTCATAAGTAAATTGAAAAGGTTTTTAATTTAAACACTTTTTATACATAACTCAATTTATCAATGATTTGAACTATATTTCATGACTGCCTCGTTGGTTTAGTGGTCGCAAGCGGTGCTGCTGAGCATGAGGTTCTGGGTACGATTATCAGGTCGGCCAAACTGTTTTCTTAGTAGTAGATTTGTGTTTTCTGGATTTGTGCCCGGTTGATGGGAGTAGGCTCGTCCTCTATGACATGGGACTTAAACTGACTAAATGGTACTATAGGTACACGACTGCACAACCTTTCGGGGAAACAAGGAGTGGTGTTAAGTATGTATCCTGAGGCATGGGGAAGGGAGATAGGCTACTTTTTATCAACACAACATGCGGGCGAAGCCGCGGGCGACAGCTAGTAAGTAACAAAATAAATGTTCCGTTCTCAGGCCCTATCCTTCGGGAAAATAAAACGTGATGTTAGGTTTATATATTTTTCCAAACGACCAATAATTACAAACCTAAAAAAACACTGGCTCCACGAAAAACGTTAAAACGACAAAAAAAAAAAACGTATATCAGCGAATAATTTGAACACGATCCGCGCTAAACTTTAGTTCGCGACAAGCCATGCGGTTCGGCCGGGCCTCAGTTCACTGACCCCGGAGTTACGTAACACCCGAATTTAAGGATACGTTGCCGAGGGAAAGACGGACTATGAATATTATTTTATTGGCTGTTACGTAGTTATAATGTGCTCTGTAGGAGTTTGAGTTATTGCTGTATGCTTAAATGGAAACTGGTGTGGTTTTTGGGAGTTCAGGATTTATGATCTGTGTGGTAACATGGGTTTCACACGTTCTGCGGCCTCGGGTAAGCACCCTGCGAGGCTATCTAACATAATTTACCCTTAGCATAATCAGCATATAACGTTCGTGCTGGGACACAGCTCACTCAGGCCTCTTCTTTGTGAGATGAGTTGGTCGATGTCACATATCTTCGAATATTTGGTTCTAGGACATGCCAGTTTCCTAACGATTATTTCCCTCATCGTTTTGGGAGCAGTGGTGATGAAATTATTTACATAAAGTGAAGCGCCTGCCTGGGTTTGAACCCACGACCTACAAATCGTAAGTCGAGGCCATTACCACTGGGACACCACTGCTCCGTGCAGGATAGCCTTAGCCTTCGGATATCTAGCGCAGAGTACCAGGAAAACAGACCGCGTGATGAGTCACGAACCTGGATGAAACAAATGACGGAGAAATGTGGCCATTTCCTATTGACTGAATCCATTTCATTGGCCATCTTCAACTTAATAGACCTACTTCGTTTTCCTCGATTTATACAGCCACTCTATTCACACTCTTCCGATGATTGATTTTAGTCCAAAGCTGTACTTAAAATTAACACATTGCTTGAAATTATCGCTGTCTCGTTACTATACAGTTGCTGCCACCTTATGTCTGCCTTCGCCTTGTGTTATGTTTGCCTTGTCTAAACCCGTTCTAAAATCATTGCCATCTTATTACAAAACACATTCTAACTTTAACCCGATCCTAAATCGAGACAGTTTTTGATTTTCGAACTTTATACCGACTTTAGTAAAGTTCTTAACACAAAATTGTCTTCCTAAGACAGGACTAAGTTGTTAGTTTTGTAAAAAGAAACTGTATATCGACTTCTGTTGTGTTCTTAGTTCAAAAGAGGCTAAACAAAACCGTTGTTTTTGTAATAAGACCTTCAAGGAGGTTTAGGTTCCCTAAAGCTCCTCGAAGGTCTTATTGCAAGATGAAAATTACTCTACGCCCAACAACTCATCCCTACTAATATTATAAATGCGAAAGTAACTCTGTCTGTCTGTCTGTCTGTCTGTTACGCTTTCACGCCTTAACCGCTGAACCGATCGTCATGAAATTTGGCCGAGATATAGCCTGGGATATGGGTAAGGACATAGGCTACTTTTTTACGCGATAACCGACATCCACGCGGGCGGAGCCGCGGGCAAAAGCTAGTATAATATAAGTGCCAATTCCAGTAGCAAGACACACATGTTGCTACTGGACTTGGCACTGATATTGTATCAGAACACAATTTGCATTTTCAGTAGTAGGTACTGAAATTGCAAATTGAGTTGTGTTCTGTTAACATTAACCTTCTTAGCTCCCTGACACGTGGTATAGAAATTAACATAGTCCACGAAATAGACTATTTCTAGTATTTCAGCGAATATCAGGAGCCCTACAAACGCGTCCGAATATATTGGATGGGAGAAACATCCCGAGAAATGCTTGTAGTTTCTCCTGTGAAGTTCTGGTACTAAGTATATAAGTGTGTTCCCGGAATCGAACTGATTGAGCATTGTGCCACACAAAGTAAGTGCAGTCAGCGTCAATAATATCGGGGCAAACAGACTGTCCAATATTATCTAAACTATGAAAATTAAATCATAATTCATACATTACTCAATGAGACAAGTAATGTTTCAGAATGAAGAAAGTACACGACAACTGTCATTCTGACAAGAACTTTAAACATTTGAGATAAAGTTTAATTTCGTTAGTTGTTGAGATAATTTTGAACAGTCTGTTCGTCCAGATATTTTTGACGGTGACTACGTCGATTACCCCTTAAGTTGACTTCTTCGTCTAGTGGTCGCAAGCGCTACTTCTGAGCATGACGTCTTGATTTCGATTCCCAGGTCGGGTAAAAATTGTTGGGTTTATTTTTCATAAGAGTTTTCTCTGTAGCAAGCAGCACCCCGGTTGATGGCAATATGCTCGCCTCGTATTTCATGAGACATAAACATAACTAGCGAAATTTGGGTATATTATAGCTAGACCTGTGCCTAATGCTTCAAGGGCATAGGCGTTGTGTTATGATGACGATGACCCGTTATACTGTATAGGGAATATCTGGGAAAAGCCTTCAAGTTATAAAAATTGCCTGTCACACAGAAATTAGTGACGACGTTCGTAAAAGCCGAGTTTATATCTGAAACTCGGTGTTCTACATTTACGGCCTTTTGCTCTACTGTACTGAGCCCCCATACATAGCAAAATCAGCCTATAATGTTCCCACTGCTGGGCCAGAAGACTCCTGTGAGGAGTGAGCCCAGGGCAGGTTTGTAGATATCACATGTCCTCGAATTGGTTCTAGGACATGCCGGTTTCCTCACGATGTTTACCTTCACTGTTTTGAGAGCAATGGTAATGAAATCATTTACACAAAGTACAGATAAAGCGCCTGTCAGGGCTCGAACCTATGATCTAGTTACCACTGGGTCACCACTGCTCGCTAAGTCCCCCGCTGATATATATTAAAATACAAAATCCATACTTTAAACGCATTCGTTTTTATGATCGTGGCACAGCTTTGCTCGCGGAAGCTTTTTTCCCGAAACTTACATTTTCAGGAAGAACCGTCTCAACAATTCTAGGGAAAAGTGTGCTAGCATTAACAGTGTTGGGAATCGGCTTATTGTTTGGACGTAGATGTTAATAGGCTGTATTAATTGATTTATCCAACTGTCCCTGTCACGTTCGGGCGTAAAACCTCGACATATATAAACTAAATAAATGCACGTTGAATTGTAAATTTGTAGTTCGTTCAACAGACTGGTTTTGTGAAACTTTTAAAGCCACGCTTTACAATAAAACGCGAGGTTCTAACATTCTTCTGCTTGACTGCCGCGATTTCTAAGTTCTGATTTCAGGAAGTCTTCTTTCTAAGCACTAAATCCGTAGTTTCGGCCGAAGTTACTGGGTTTCCTACACGTATCACCTTTGCAAATAAGATTAGCTCGGGATGCGAACTAACTTAATAATGAATGATAACATGATTTGACAGTGGTCCTAAGCCCTGGGCCTCAAGTCTGCTATTACAATAGTGTCAGAATAGTCTATCATTGATTTCATAATTGTTGATTTTGACAAGTTTGGTAATCTACTAATATAATGGCGTCATTATGACTTTCCAGTGGTCACCCACTGACGCTCCATTGAAAGAAATGGCATTTATTGGTAATCTCGTACATACTGACAAATGAATGACTGACTTAAGGGGTAGTCTGCAAAAAAAATTACAGTACCTAAAATAATATGTTAAAAAATATTATGTAAAAATATATTTTTTCGAAAATCATTTCTACTAGCGGGTTTTATAAAAATGGCAATACGACAATGCCATTATAACACAATTCTATTACGAGACCATTGACCGACCACTGATCGACCATTATGAATTTAGCAGATTACGAACTTTTAGCAAAATGACGATGGGATCGTGTTGGAATGACGAATTTATAAAAATTGCATTTTGCATTGCATTTTTTTGCAGACTACCCCTTAAGTCAGTCATTCATTTGTCAGTATGTACGAGATTACCAATAAATGCCATTTCTTTCAATAGAGTGTCAGTGGCTGACCACTGGAAAGTCATAATGACGGCATTATATTAGTAGATTACCAAACTTGTCAAAATCAACAATTATTATGAAATCAATGATAGACCATTCTGACACTTATTGTAAATAGCATACTTGAGGCCCTGTGCGTATGCTTGAACTCAGGATCGGATTGATCAAAAAGGTAAGTGTTACTGGAGTTATTACTCATTGTCAGACCAGAACTTGGACTTTTGCTCTGTGACTGATATTAGGCTCACCTTGTATTAAAATGGGAATGAACCATATTTTACCAAAATGTTTACTATCCCCAACCATTATGCCTAATCTTATAATGAGATCTTTCAATGTTTGTCACGAACTCAAGAGCCAAATTAAGTGCAATAGAAATCGGCTACGTTTGAATTTTCACCCTCTTCAAATGCTTCGTCCCGATTTCTATTACATTAAGCGGAAACAGCGCTACTCTGAAGCGCTTCGTGAGATTAAATTTAATGTCAAGTGGCTTTCTTAGATTCCATCCCCACGCTCCTTTGCCTGCCTCAGTGTACGTTCGCGGGTAAAAATATCGCAGCTGGATTATTTCGCTAACTGGATCTTCAACGCACTGGTTTGCGCGAAGAGTTGAAAATCGAACATTGTATTTTTTCGACACTGGAATGCAATCGTCCGTCCGTGCGAAAGTGGTGTCATCTAGGTTTTGCCCGCGATGGCTACGATGTCTTTCACCTACAGTACTTTAATCTAGCTTTTTTTGTAGACTAGGCGCTTATAAAGAGCAACACTAATTAACATCATGTAAATTCACCTTAAATTAGCTCGAAATATTCAAAGAAAACAAAGCTGACTCAATTTGAAAATGCTAATAGGTATCGTACGGTCCCCAGTCTTGTCTGGTACCAACGTAACAAAAATTAAGGTTATGTAAAGCCGTTGGGCTTTACATAACCTTAATTTTTGTTACGTTGACAATGTTAAGGGTGTTTAAGAATAACAATACCTATAGATACAAAAGGTGTGTGGTAAGTCACGATGGGGTATTGAGAAATAAACGAAGGAGAATGATATCTCCTCGGGTTTGAACATGCCACAGAAGGGACAGAGGTGTTTGTTTAATGTAAAAAATGACTGATTTGATTGAAACGAGTCTACAAAGTTTAAATGAAATCTGACCGTTTGAACTGTGTCAAAATCAAGTCCAAAGGAGTCGGTTTCAAACGCTAAAAAACATACAGTTGAAGCTAATGAAAGCGAGTTAAAAACCAAATTGGTGGCCCAGTGGTGTACAAAAAACGGTGAAGGAAAACATCGTGAGGAAACGGACATATCCTCGAACCAAAAAATCGGTGACATGTGACATCTACCAACCCGCACTGGGCCCGCGTGGTATATTACGGTCCACTCCCTCTCGACGATAGGAGGTCCCAGCAGTGGGAACATTATAGGCTGATTTTATTTGATTGAAACTCCACTTAAATGCGACAGCCAGGAGAAAACAAAAAAAAAAGAAGGATAAGACTGTGAAAGATGATATGGTACTGAGATGACGACTAATCGTGAACTAAAGAAGTGGACATGTCGTGCCGTCCTCAAATAAATTGCGATAAGGGAAGAGAATTTCTTCTTTAACCCTAAAGAAAATAACCTGAAAAACAGTCGCCATGTTTATACCTATATCAATAAAAAAGTACGTAAGGTTTGCCCTAATTCGTGTTTTGTTGACTCTCATAATTCCGCAGAGGATAAAAACGATTTTTCACAAAGAATAATGGCTGTACTGTTCCGGGGAAATGTTGTTAGATTATAAAATATGAGTTCATGTGTTTTTTGGTTAAAATATGTACCGATGTTGGTGAGGTTTTAGCATATTTTTGTGGTCTTTTTAGTGTGAAGGAAGTCTTTTTTTTCTTTTCACTCTTCTACCCTGTATTTATTGCTAAGATTGTGTTATGTCTTTTGCTTCATCTTTATGTTTCTTTGTTAAAATTCCATGCATCAGCCAATAAACAAGTCCATCTTTCATCATCATCATCCCTTCAGCCGAAAGTCTTCCACTAAATCAAAGCATTTATTTCAAATAGACACATAAAAAAGCTAGATTCGTATGGAGAAGAATGGGAAATAAACTCAACCGTTACTCTTTTAAAATATTTCTTATACATTATTAGTAAATGTAAAGATGATACACCTAGAACAGCACTATACACTGATGGACATAGATCCTCCTCAGAAGATTGCCATGATACATCCTCCGCAGCCCGTATTCAAGCACATTTCCACGACCTATATCAATCCGTCTGCGATTCTCGCTCAAGCATTTAACTTCAACATTAACATCCCTTTCTAAATCCAATATCCCTTTTCAAATCCAATAAATCCTTGTAATTTGTCAGCACAAGCCTGTAACATAAAAACCAGTGGTTTGGAAGAGATAACGGCCAGTTCTCGCGGTATGGCCGTAGTTATATTTGTTGATTACACCCGTTGGAACGCACGATTCATCATTTCAACTCTGATTGAAATATATAAACTAGATGGTTTCTGTTTAGAGTAGAAAAATAAGCTTTTACGGGAGAAGGCTTTAGTGTTGTCATAGAAAAGCGTGACAAATTACTGTGAGAATACTCGTAATTTCGATGAAGTATTCATAGAATCTCTTGTACTAAAGTAGCGTTGACGCCTGTCTGCCGGAGCTTTAAGTTGTGGGGTTTGTAGACTATAAATATGATTATCTATCATGGAATTAATTTATGTGAGTGTATGTATGTAGGTTTTTTTTTTGCATTTAAGCTAAAAAATGCTTGTTCGTTCTCATGTTTTTTGAAATGAATGCAAAGGATGGCCTTAATTTTATATTACTTTTTTTTTTAAGTTTAATTTCAGAATAAAATAATGTAATGTTTCATGCATAACTTTAAACCAGTCCGTAAAACCTTACAAACTGTGTTAGAAAACCCCAGCAACCTTCAGAATGTACAAGTGCTTGAAACTCAACTTAAGGCGGGTCCGCTCACGTAGTTCATCGTGAAACGGTACATATTTTACAAACCAGTTCTTTTTGGAAATTTTCAAATGTTCAAAGAAAATGCTTATTCAATAATATTTCATAAAAATAATACCTATATGTATATGTAGGATCATGATAAAACAATAGTAACAACAGAGTGCAAAAAAAATCGCAATGTTCTCAATTTTTTTTAGCGTAATGTATCATATTTTATGTAACGAAAATAAAGGGAATTCAACGAATTAATCAAATACTTAAAAAAAAAATCCACTGAACCGTGCATTTTTTTTTATTAAATTAAAACTGCAAAGTTACTTTTATTCTGGTGGTCATTCGATTCAACTGACATCATACGCATTGCTATTTTAAACCTTAGTTGTTGCCGCTATGCGTAGATCAAATATGCAGTCGCTTCATGTAAAATACTGGTACTCATCTGCATCTAGTTAGATTGGAAGCCGACCCCAACATAGTTGGGAAAAGGCTAGGCAGATTATGATGTTTTCTTACCGCGATGCGATTATTATCAAATACTGGTCAATTGTGGCATCTTTTCTATCTATAGCAACTTCACTCATGAATTTACGTACATAAATATCTCTCGATAACTAAAAATCATTTGCCCCCATTTAATATCGAAGCGATACATAAGTAGATAAATCCACTACATATTAGTAACAAATGTTTAGTTATGGAGAGATATTTAAGTACAATACTCATTGGTAAGGTTGCTCATGGAAAGTAAAGAATGAGCACTTTTCGAACGTCAAAATTACATGAGACAGTCCCCCAAAACGCCCACCCTTCACCACTTTCTAGTGCTTTAGCTGGGACGAAGTGACACAACAAACTCCACAGCTAACGGCACCTAAAAATTTGCCCTTTACGCGCCTTAACTATTTAATTTTATCGCTCCTTTTCAAGCCCTTTACGACCGTCGTGTTCAACCTTCTGAGATAAGAAAACGTGGATAAGAATAGACTATAGATTGAGTCATAGCTTGTGTTGATAGACTTATCCAGTGTGGAGATATCCAGGGTCAAGTAGCTACACATTAAGATGATTGGAAATTAATTCAATTTTATGGCATACAATTCTTATGAGTCCCTTAAGATTTAATAAGATGTATTGGGTTTTGAGGTCATCGACATAAAGAATGTCCACATAGCTGTTGATAGTAGGATGGCATGACCGTGATGTGTTTTCAGTGTAATTTATATGAAATAAAGAAGAGTTAATTTCAAATGCATAAGGAGGCCCAGCGGTGGAAATTCGAACCTCGCATTGGTATTGTAGTATCTATGGTATTATGTCAAGAGTATGGACTGCCTCGTTGTTTTAGTGGCAGTAAGTGCTATTGCTGAACATGAGGTCCTGGAATCGATACCCAAGTGTTATTTGAGCTCCTCAAGTTCTGAGTTGAGCTGTATGATTACTGATAAATGCGTGCACTGAATGGACAGGTCCACTCAATCTGTGTGGTTCTTTCCTCAAAAGATCATTTCGACTCCAGTCCACATGATCTGACAAAGATTATGCCTGGACTTTAAAAGAGACTGTGACCTCTGAGTTTGTTTCGGCCTTTATTCTCAGAGTAGTCAGATAGAAAACGCCGACCTCATCTAGTTGAAAAACATATGATTGACGTGTAAAAGTGTTTGTACAAACCTACTTACAGAAATAAAATCATTTATCATGGGTTTTTGTTTCATCAGGAATTTGTCATTAGCAGCCCCGGAGTTGGGATTCGTACCTGGTAGATGGCAATAAGCTCGCCCCCTAATTACATGGGACTTAAGCGTAACTGGCGGAATGTTACATCCCTGTCTAACCCTTCGGGGAATACAGGCGTGATGTTATGATATTTAATTTTAATTTCTATCGTTCAACTCAGCGTATCACAAAGAATCCTAATACATACAGTTTTTATCCAGTGCGCAAACTGCAACCATGAATTCAGCATATCATTCTAGACCCCTACCGCATAAATTTTTCGCCGCTTATTAAAAAAATAAATATAATCTGCTGTTTCATAGAAAAGTGCTATCTACGCGGTCAAAATGTATGGAACAGCTGATTTTTTTTGTATAACCGGCGAAAAATTTCTGCGCTAGGGGGGGGGGATCTAGAATGATATGCTGAATTCATGGTTACAATTTGCGCACTGGATAAAAACTTTTCCTGTATAATTAGATTTTTTAATATAAGCTCGTCCCGCTCAAGGCTCTATTCAGCACACAAAAATAAGCCACGATGAAAACACTCCTAAGTCTTCTCATTCAGTCGTAATTACTTCTAATTCGTTCAGAAATGGCAGGCGTAATTCGGTAGGTAACTGTACCACAGAGTATTACAGAAGGTCTGGTCCATACTGTGAGCGAAAACAGGTCCCACAAAAGAGATACGTACGCACGGCGATCTCAGGCTGACCACGAAACGTCGTTTCAAACGAATATCAACTTTATTTGGTATGAAGTTAATGTTCAGATGAAATGCTTGATCACATTCGCTTACTTTATTTATTTTACTTAACCATTAATGCCAATCCTAAAAGACACACAAGAAGAAAGGAACATAAAAATACGTAGGTCAAAATGACTTCCAGCACACCTGCGATGGAGAGAAGATAAAAAGAGATGTAGACAACGTGTCTAATACAGTAATACATAGTAGAAGGGAAAACATAAAATCCAAAATTATACTCCCAATTTTAAATATACACTCATATAATATCTAAAGGAATATGCACAGTAATGTCTCAAGAATATGATTCATATTGTATGAAACCCTTACTACGCTTGAGTAATGTTTAAGTACGGTTTCGCTAAGTATATGGAGCTTGAACGGGAGTCACTTAGGAGAACGACTAATATAGGTGATATGGAATTGAGGCAAGCTGCGCCGTCCCCAAATAGACTAGTATGGAGTGGACTTTCTGTATTATTCTATGACACATTTTCTTTGGAGAGAACTTATGTTACCGACCTTCGTTCCAACGCCTATCTAGGTCGGAAGGAGACCGCAAGGATGTTTGTAGGCAGAACCTTTATAAGGGGCAGATATTGTATGTAGGATTACTCGTGTATTAATAATGTGCAGATTGTTATTTCCATGACTGGGCATGTCTGGACTTTAAAAAAGACTGACCTCTGAATTTGTTCCGGCCTTCTCAAAGTAGTCAGTTAGGAGACACCGACCTCATCTAGTTTAAAAAATATGAATGACGTGTAATAAGTGTTTGTGCAAACCTACTTACAGAAATAAAATCATTTATCAGTATAGATCGCTAATCCTACTACTATCTCACTTCTAATTAAAGTGTGAAGCCTTAAATGGTTGTTACTCAATCACGCACAAACGGCTGAACGGATTTGGATAAAATTTGGAACACAGATAGATTATGACATGGATTAACACATAGGATACTTTTCGGCCTCCAAGAGGGCGAAGCCGTCTTTTTGAAATTCTGCCGGCTCCGCAATTTGTACGTGACAATCAAAACTCGTTTTGGAATAGCTAATATGGTCACAAACGCTGACAGACTTTCAAAAGCATGTCAATCGATTTAATTGGATTGTCTGTTGTTATTTCAGTCGTCCAATCACAGCCGTTTTCACTCACACTAGTTTGTCGGCATTTGCATTGAATTTGGTCAGTATACAAATCTCCGGAAACTCGTGTCGACAGCAAAATCGTTATACGTCACTGGACATCGTCGCCATACCTCGTTCGAAATCAAATCCCTGAAATGCGACACGTGTACGTGCAACGTCGACATGCTGTGTACTCTGTATTTTCCAAGCTTGGTCGTAGAATTCCACATTTCAGAAGGCATAGCATAACGCTTTCTATTTCTACTCTACTGTAAAATAGAAATCGTTTGTCTACCTTTCTCGGTGAAAAACTTTTTATACGTAAACGTCATTTTTGTCTACTCTTCCGACGACAAAACACTTGTCTACGGTTCTAGTGCTAAGCCTACTGTATTACCTAACGTTAAATGCTTAGCGCTAATATGATGTGTTGCTGGGGAGTTTGTTGCGCCACTTGTTCTTCACAGCGAAGACGTTAGGAAGTGGAGAACGGTTTTGGAGGCTTTTGTAACTTTTGAGGGTCGACAACAACATCGCCGCTGTTTTTACATACGTTGCTACCTGTTCGGGCGCCACCGAACACTCGGCAAACTTCGGCTGCTGTCGTGACACAGCGGAAGGCTGGGGTGGAGGCGACGAGAGGAACGGCGTGCAGGACGCGGGCCGTCGAACCACTTCGCTACCGATCTCCAACGACGGCACGCGTGCGCACTCCATACGTTTACCAACTCAAAAAATTTAACCTATACCTACGGATTATATCAATTTTAAACTACAGTGAATCTGTCTTTGAGTTTAGTCCTTAGTTAGGTCCCTAACAGCTACGTTGCGTTGCTGTTGTTGTTTAGGCGTTGGTCTAGCGCCTGACCTCTCTCCGGTCTTGTCGGTTTGCCGTACCATTGGACTATGAATGAGGGATGAATGACTGCCCGTGTCTGCGCGCACACCAGTGCACTATAATATCTCCCACGCCGAAGGCTAGTCTCCGTTGAGATTGGCCGCCATGGTCGAAATACGGTCTGGCGAACTATACTGCAACACATTTTAGATTCAACAATAGCAGTATCTAGAGTCCTAGGAGCTGCTTTTGACGTTAAAAATACAGGGAAGAACTTCGATGCACAACCTGTAACCGTGGGTTCAGTGCAGCAGAGTTCACGCGTTGAAAAAACAGCTGTTAACCTATGCGGTCTAAATGAAAATTGCAATTTTTAAAGAAAATCATGTACAGACGCCAGCACATCTAGCTACCCCAATCTGTCAAATTTCTTTAAAAGATTTTGAACTTTATCACATAGGCATAGGTGCCATGTTCGATTGGATTTTTTTTACAGTTTGGGGTAGCTTGATGTGCTGGCGTCTGTACTTATTATACTACTACTAAACTCGGTTGCACGTCGATCTTCCTGCCACTCTGTACATGCTGTCTTTTATACTTTTTGATATTGATGCTGATGTTCAGCTGAATTGACCATACATCGCTTCTATAGTAGCTCCGATCGTCTAGACTTCTTGACAATATTTATTTACCATCTGCTTGACTCATCAATAAAAATAAAAAGACAATTCCTGACTGACTGACTCATCAACGCTCAGCCCAAAACCTTGGACCTAGAAAGCTGAAACTTTGCACATAGGTTCCTTTTATAATGTAGACAAGGAAAAAGAAAGGATTTTTTGAAATTCAACCCCTAAGGGAGTTAAATAGGGGATGAAAGTTCCGCGCGGGCAAAGCCGCTGGCAAAAGCTAGTACTGACTGTTCATATCGGCATTCATAATTAAATCAGAATTAGCATTGACTCACTACAGTGCAATCCTTGATCTTATGTATTACATTCTCGATGTAGCCAACAGATCTAGCCTTAAGTTCATGGTAAACAAGCTATAAATGCCCTTATTAATGAGGCTTTAGCTATCTATCATCTAGCACGTTTTGGACTTCGCTTGGATAGGTGACGGTTGAGTCATACGGGGTTTCGGATTGGTCTTTTGAAAGGTAACCCCTTGCATGTATCATCATCATTTCAGCCGAAAGACGTCCACTGCTGGACTTAGGCCTCCTCCAAGCTCCTCTACTTCGACCGGTCTTGTGCTTCCCGCATCCAGCGGACTCCTGCGGGTCTCACAAGGTCATCGGTCCACCTTGTGGGAGGCCTTCTATCTCTACGTCTTCCGTCTTCCATGTATAGAGTGTCCCAATTACCACTGGGGTGGTTTTGGTGGGGTTAAAATCCCACACGCCCCCGGTCTTATCCCCGAAGCCCGGGTAAATTTTGAATAAAAAGATAAAAAATTGTTAACGGAATTAATGAGGATATTATATGGTCATCACCTGCTTGCCTTTGACCAACTTTGGTCGGTTTCCGGTCTAACCGGATTTAGCTGTATACCAATATTTTACATGGAGCGACTGCCTATCTGACCTCGACAACCCAGTTACTAGCTAATACGATACCCCTTAAGACTGGTTGTCAGACTGTAGAGCGTTTAAAGAACACCAAATGACAGTCGAGACCAACAGCTGAAAGAGAAACCTTGGCCCCTGGCACACAGGCAACTGAAGGAACACGGGTGGGTTTTAATATAATATTTATTTTTATTTCGGAAAAGAAATCCATAGAGTGTTAGTAACATAATATGAAAACAACTTATTATCGTGTTAGTACCAATCACCCTCTGCACAAACTGTTTTACAATTGGAGAAGCGGTTTTTTTGCGCACAATCGCGTGAAAATCGTCGGTACGAGCTTGTGCAAACATCTACGACGCGCTGCAATAGCGAGGAAGTCTCAACAACATCCTGAAACCATTATTATACAGGACGCGCAGGACATCTAGCGATCTTTTGGTGTAATTGACCCATAGATTACTCGTGTACAGTCTCTGGCAGTAAGTCTTAATAGTAGTAATTTTTACTTGTTTTAGTCAGTAAAAGTATGACACGCCCTCCTGCTCCACCTAGAGCGGGATAAGTTATTTGATGATTTTCCACCCTCAAAAAAAAAAACATGCTTTCCAAGGCACGGAGGGGTCTTGGTATGTGAAGATGGTCATCCGTTGATCAACCCGTTCGGCTGTTATTGCTTAGCCACTGAAGAAATATAAAGTGTAGCCCGTAAATAAAGCTAGCCTTCTCACAAATTAAATAAACGTTGGTTAGACAAAATCCACAGCATGAACCTCGCAGTAAGGCAACACTGTTATTTCATCGCTGCAAAACAATTTTCTCTTCTCCCGTTGAGTATAAAAAAAAATTGTGTTACATTTTCATTTGCACCGCAAACCGTTCTAATTCATTTCTTTGTAATATGGCTGGTGTGAAATAAAAGGTGGTTTTCTAAGAACAACCTAGATTCTAAAATGCTACTATTTTTTCACATTTCTTGGCTATGATATATTGTTGGTATATTGGCGTGTGCTAGCTGACGCAAATTTAATGTTTTTTTTTTTTTGTGTTTCGTAAAGTTAACTACTATTGAATAGAAACAAGTTCTTCTAACTTACGACTTGTATCCACGCCAAGGACCTTCAGCACTGGGGCGCACTAAATCTGTGCGAGTGCGGGGTGTGATATCTTTAATCGGTCGCATTTTTAATTTATTTTAATAAAAATAATGCATATGTGTAGAAAGTAACAAAATCAAATCATTTTCCTTTGTATTGCAAAGCAGTAGACATATTTTTTTAACTCTTTTGTTAAAAAATTAAGGAGTAAAATGGTTTCATCACAACGATTTGGAGGTGATTTCGTGTTTTTCTTATTACTTATTATTTGATACCCATGGTTATGTTATGCCTAAACCAAATGACGTATCATAAATATGTAGATTACTAACAATTTTTTTCAAAAGTAATTTCTTTGTAAATGCCGACGAAAAGTGGTTTCATCTGCATGCTTGTTTTCAACCATCTTTGAGAGGGCAGCCTTAACAGACAGCTGTGCTGCTGGAGAGTTTGTTGGGCCACTTTTACTTCCCAGCTAAAGCACTATATAGAATAGGTAGGCAGTCGCTCCATGTAAAATACTGGTATTCAGCTGCATCCGGTTAGACTGGAAGCCGACTCCAACATAGAGTTGAGAAAAGATAAGGCAGATTGATCGATTGAGTCTATCCCAGCACCGAACTTCCTCAATATGGGTGTATTGGTACCTATATAAGAAATATCAATCGTAAATGTTGCACATTATATCAGGATTGATTATTTATTTTAGGCATTCTTATACATGCATTATCAGCGAGTTAATCGTAAGAGGTTCAATGCATTCTACATTAGCCTCCGCCTCCGCAAGTTAACTTTATATCGCAATATTATTATTCAATTCAAAACCCCCATCTCCCTGTTCCCTCAAGAAAAAAACTAGATGTTGTAACTTAATATGCGCTGGGGAGATGTAGCGGAGCATTAAGCCGGGTCCCGCATCCTTATTCTGTGGTTTACGCTCCGATGACGTAGGTCGATGACATTGCGCAGGACTGGGTGATGTACTTTCTATTTGATAGCAGGCAGGTATTGTGGTGTTGTCGTAGTGCAAGATTATTTATGTTGTAGAATCGTAAAGCAGCGTTCATAGACTGTCATTACGTTTTTGGAGAGGTTTTGGTATTATGGTATAATGCTCGACTATTGTAGTGGTGTTCATTCTACCTATTATGGTATGGTAATTTTGTTCTAGGTGCATCGTCTTCCCATATAATTAATGAACATCCCATATAATAATTACGGTGGAGTTTCTTGCACATTTTTCTTCATACGTAACTACTATTAGGAAGGAGCGACCAGAATGTATTCTATTTCAATGTAAATGTTGTCGTTCTAAAGTGCCCTTTACGTGCCTATTCGAAATAAACGTTTTGACTTTGGTGTGTATGAAGACCTGTATTCAAATATGCATCTAAAATAACCCTTTAAAAACTCTTGAAATAAAGGCTATATTCTATCTTTTTTATGTAGGTATGCGTTATCTGAATCATAGGGTGTCTGTCTGTAAATTTGATTCTACGTCCTTGGGTCTAAATGCTTGAAGAACTCGCCGTATATTCCATTAATGTCTTCCTTGATAAGCGTAACAGTAACATATTTGCCTAGAAAACCAGGCATTTGACATTGATTGTCATTCATTGACCTTGGTATGTCTGTTACGCTTAAAATTAAGACGTCAATTATGTGGTATCACGCTTTAGCTTTAATGGTGTCAATAATGTTGTTATAGTCCCGCTGTAAGCACTGATAAGAGACTCGTTCTACTACGCAATATAATAATGAGTAGGTATAAAATAACATGAGGAAGTGCATTGTAACATGACGAATTGAAAAACTTATCACCCTGAGCCCCTAAGTGCAAAAGTCCACGACTATTGGCAGAAAGATTGGGCGATTCTCTTATCTTTTTAAAAGTATGAAGAACAAGGTGTAAAACTCACTCATCCTCTATTGAAAAGGGAGGATCCTCCGATCAAACGGGTGTTGTGGTTGTGATTTTGCGCGTCGTCAGTTGGACGTTTAGTTCGCAAGTAGCGCTGTAGATGCCGCCGCTAAATCTGCTTAGCGTGTCGATAGCAATCTGTATACAGTCAATACAGAATTTGGCTACGAGTTTTGGCACCTTCAGTCGAGTTTATAAACTTCTATAGAACACGCTGGACGTACAATTAAGTGCTCCATTATGGGACAGCACCATATTACACTCCAGAGCGATGTCATCTGTGAATCACCGCCTCAGCAGGTTTTCTTTGCTTCGGCCTACCTGAGTCCGAAGTCTATTTCTCTTATACCACACAAACTATTTGATAAGGGCTAATAAATACCGTGCGAAAACTTTACTTGGTCAGCAGGCCTAGACAAAACACATTTCTGTTAGCGTTCACGCCAAACAGACATTACCTGCGGAAAGAACACGACGTTAGTTTTCCGCAGGTAACGTCATTCCCATACATTTTGGCGTAGCGTTTGGCATGAACGCTAATAGATTGTATTTTGTCTCTAGGCACTGGAATGTCTGCCCCCCTAGATTTGATATATAGGTATATGTAGTTTGTTGATACTAACAGATAAAATCCTCATAGTTAACTGTGAGCAAACTAACTAGTTTGCTTGACTTGCTACAGTTTTAAAAATTACGCAAATACGACATCGTTATACAAATAGTTTGATGCCAAGATAAGTTATCATAGCAAACTCTTTGATAGTAAAATTTATACCTTTTTTTATCACTTATGCGTCAGAGTCTAACAATTTTTATTTGTAAACATTAAAATGCTTCATAGCTATTACAGAGTCGTTTTATTGGTTTCGTTTTGATAATTAGAAAGAAAGAAAAAGTATTTATTAGACTCGCACAGGAATATCACAAATACAAGATGTTGATTTGCATCCTAGTCAAATTCAAGGACGTTATTATGCTAATGATTCTCGACCCAAATCAACAATAAAATGGGTAGGTATTTTTTTAAATATTTTTTCCTGTTTACTAAAATCCATAAGTGTGAACCAGCCGTATTTAAACGCGGCCCGTCTGTTACTAGCCTAACCGCGCTTTCACACACAAACGCAAACAATAGGTACTCGTACATCCATTCACAACGCTTGCGCGATCGTTCGTTCGGGCGCCGCGTGCGCGGCCCCCCGCCCGCCCCCGAACCAACAGTGTGTTTGATGTCGCCGAAATGTGCGTGCGCGTTTCTCAGTTCTCGGTAAATTGTTGAGACGTCATTCGATACAAAGTGCAAGATGACGGACAATTACACTAATGTCGAGTTGGTGGAGATGGTCCGCCAGTATGCCATCAGTGGAGACAGCCTACGTGGAGCCATCCGGATGTTCACGGAAATGTTTCCCGATCGGGAACCCCTATCACAGAGCGTCATGCTAGCTGCTACGCAGAGACTGCGGGATCATCGGCAGTTTGACGTTCCCCGGCTCATGCTCAAGCTCGCGGCAGCGTAGGTAGGCCTGCCTGTCGCCTTGCAGGAAGACATCCTGGAATACTTCCAGCGAGAACCACGGGCAAGCACGCGGGAGGCTGGTCGACGCTTTGGAGTGCACCACACCACAGTGTACGTGCAAGGATCATTAGTGCTTTCGACACTTTAAAACGAATGTGTTAGTGTTACGTAAACTAAAGGAAAACCAGCTACGTCGTGCTCGATTGTGCCAAGAGTGTGAAGGTGGCAACTTTGAACAACTCCTCCGGGTAACTTAAGTAGGTAATTTATTTATTTGTACATTTTGTAAATACGTTGTTAGCTTAACCAATTTTATTAGTGTTAATAAGTTGATTTTAAATTTTTAACTACGCCAATAATACCTAAGAGTCGAAAGTATCACCACCTACTTACACATAACTAGCAAATCTTTCCATTTCCATCAAACCTAAAAAACATTTTTAAACTTAGTAGATCGGTACATCAACTAAGGTATGTAGGTATTATTACCGGTCCTAAGCCCGTTAAGTAGTAAAGAAAATTTCAAATCAACCAATTTAATCCACAAATAAAAACAAAATCAATACGAAAAGTTTAGGCTGAACGATAGCATTAGAGCAAAACGAACATTTTATTAATCATCTGATACCAGGTCAGTGAACTTTTCTCTGGCGCACTAGTATTACTGTCATTAGTAAGATTTCCGTATTCTAATGATGCTTAAAAAGAGGTAATTATCAAACTAAATTTATGACAATAATGTAGGTGATTTTCGAAATAAAATTAGGTAAAATTATTGCTACCGGTCGCTCAGGTCATTCATTGCTCGCCGCTCGGTCGCGCACGCTTGAATTTGGTTCGTAGGTAAGACGTCGACACTCACGCACACAGCTGCATTGTCGCTGTTGCGTAGTCGGGTGATTCTCTTTTATTTGTATTGAATTAAGGGTTTAATTCTGAAATACTGTTAAATTTCAACAACAAAAAAAAGCAGCGCTTATTAGTTATTGCCCGGTACTGTACTTTCAATTGATTATTTATGTCTTTTATGACAACTACCTGAAATTTGACGAGGATGCAAAACAACATCTTGTATAACTACAACACAATAAAATTAAACACTAAAAAACTAAAACACTACTACGCTACGCTAGGTAGTTAATAAAATTAGAATTAGATTTATACATAAAGGAAGTAAAAATTTAAAAAAACAAGATCCTGTACGAGGCCAAAAGGCCACTATCTCAGCACGATGCTGCGATATTTAAAAAGTATCGCAGCGCTGGTATTCTGATAGGGCCCGATAATTCCAGTAATTAGTTAAGAATTATCCGAAGAAACATTAGTCAATCGATCAATTTGCCTATGATTTTCCCAACTATATTGGGCTCGGTTCCCAACCTAACTGGATGCATCTTACATACCAATATTTGACATGGAGTGACGGCCTCTGACCTCCACAACCCAGTTACTAGGTAACACGATGTTCCTGAGTACTGGGGTTCAGACTACCTGTAACGACTGTCAAAGAGCACGAATGACAGTCGGGACCAGCGGCTTACCGTTCTTTCTGAGGTACGGAGGGGTCTCGATTGGTAATGGATCCTTCACGAACCGACTGCGGCAAGTGTCGACTTATTTTCCATCGGCCAGTGCAGCTACTATTATCTAGCCAGGAGCTACTAAAAAGAAAAAATATTACCCTACCCTATGTTTGACGACACTAAATGACAAATGATTTTATTTCTGTTAGTAGATTTGTACAAACACTTTTACACGTCAATCATATTTTTTTAAACTAGATGAGGTCGGTGTTTCCTATCTGACTACTCTGATAAGAAAGGCCGAAACAAACTGAGAGGTCGCAGTCTCTTTTAAAGTCCAGACATAATCTTGGTCAGATCATGCGAAGACCATGTGGATTGGTGTCTGAAATGGTATTTTGAGGAAAGAACCACACAGATTGAGTGGACCTGTCCATTCAGTGCACGCATGTATCAGTAATCATACGGCTCGACTCAGAACTTGAGGAGCTCAACGATTTGACGAACAATACCAAAGAAAGGGCATTTGGGTAGGCCGCATAAATTACTCAAACTGCCAGATTAACTACCGAACTAATTCCTTAAAACGAATGTAATTTGAACCCAGAAATAAAAACTTCACACCTTGACAGGAAACACCTGGCGTTACTTAATAAAAAAGCGAAGTACATACAAGATGTTGATTTGCATCCTAGTCAAATTCAAGGACGTTATTATGCTAATGATTCTCGACCCAAATCAACAATAAAATGGGTAGGTATTTTTTTAAATATTTTTTCCTGTTTACTAAAATCCGTAAGTGTGAACCAGCCGTATTTAAACGCGGCCCGTCTGATACTAGCCTAACCGCGCTTTCACACACAAACGCAAACAATACCTACATCCATTCACAACGCTTGCGCGATCGTTCGTTCGGGAGCCGCGTGCGCGGCCCCCCGCCCGCCCCCGAACCAACAGTGTGTTTGATGTCGCCGAAATGTGCGTGCGCGCTTCTCAGTTCTCGGTAAATTGTTGAGACGACATTCGATACAAAGTGCAAGATGACGGACAATTACACTAATGTCGAGTTGGTGGAGATGGTCCGCCTGTATGCCATCAGTGGAGCAGCCTACGTGGAGCCATCCGGATGTTCACGGAAATGTTTCCCGATCGGGAACCCCCATCACAGAGCGTCATGCTGGCTGCTACGCAAAGACTGCGGGATCATCGGCAGTTTGACGTTCCCCGGCATGCTCAAGCTCGCGGCAGCGTAGGTAGGCCTGCCTGTCGCCTTGCAGGAAGACATCCTGGAATACTTCCAGCGAGAACCACGGGCAAGCACGTGGGAGGCTGGTCGACGCTTTGGAGTGCACCACACCACAGTGTACGTGCAAGGATCATTCGTGCTTTCGACACTTTAAAACGAATGTTTTAGTGTTACGTAAACTAAAGGAAAACCAGCTACGTCGTGCTCGATTGTGCCAAGAGTGTGATGGTGGCAACTTTGAACAACTCCTCCGGGTAACTCAAGTAGGTAATTTATTTATTTGTACATTTTGTAAATACGTTGTTAGCTTAATCAATTTTATTAGTGTAAATAAGTTGATTTTAAATTTTTAACTACGCCAATAATACCTACCTAAGAGTGGAAAGTATCACCACCTACTTACACTTAACTAGCAAATTTTTCCATTTCCATCAAACCTAAAAAACATTTTTAAACTTAGTAGATCGGTACATCAACTAAGGTAGGTAGGTATTATTACCGGTCCTAAGCCTTAAGTAGGTAGTAAAGAAAATTTCAAATCAACCAATTTAATCCACAAATAAAAACAAAATCATTACGAAAAGTTTAGGCTGAACGATAGCATTAGAGCAAAACGAACATTTTAATAATCATCTGATACCAGGTCAGTGAACTTTTCGCACTAGTATTAGGTACTTACTGTCATTAGTAAGATTTCCGTATTCTAATGATGCTTAAAAAGAGGTAATTATCAAACTAAATTTATGACAATAATGTAGGTGATTTACGAAATAAAATTAGGTAAAATTATTGCTACCGGTCGCTCAGGTCATTCATTGCTCGCCGCTCGGTCGCGCACGCTTGAATTTGGTTCGTAGGTAAGACGTCGACACTCACGCACACAGCTGCATTGTCGCTGTTGCGTAGTCGGGTGATTCTCTTTTATTTGTATTGAATTAAGGGTTTAATTCTGAAATACTGTTAAATTTCAACAACAAAAAAAAGCAGCGCTTATTAGTTATTGCCCGGTACTGTACTTTCAATTGATTATTTATGTCTTTTATGACAACTACCTGGAATTTGACGAGGATGCAAAACAACATCTTGTATTTCTTGATTGCCTTGAACAGGAGTACGGCTTCGTTCCCACGTTTTTTTTTTTCATCTTTCACTTCCATTACGGTGGCGACTAAGTTTTTAGTGTTCCCTACCCAGAGTATGCCAGCGGCTCTCTATTGCTAAGGCTTCGCTGTCCGTACGTCCGTAATAACTTAGAGTTTAAATTTACAGACTGTGAAAAAATTCAACGAACTCCATACAAGTTTGGTTCCATTAAGTTCCATTAACAGTCGTGTTAGGCCGGTACGACTGCACCCGATTTCCCACGTAGAGAGGGGTCCACCCAAAGAAACGTATACCTATTTCGATTGTTGCAGTGGCCCGGAATAGATACATAGAGACAGTTGAAATTTTCACAGAGTGTGTAAGTATTTGTATTGCCGCTATAACAACACATTTTTTTATAAATAACGTTTTTTTCGTCGTTTTTTGCCTTGTGGTACGGAACCCAACGGCTAAGTGCGAGTCGGACTCGCACTTTGCCGGTTCTGCTATTCCGCCGCCCCAGGTACTTTCAATTGCAATTTTTATTTTTAATAAAAATCAATAAATGCCGCGGACTCAATTTTCTCTTTGCCTGTGCAGAATAAAAACTAGGTTAAAGTAAATTTTCGTTCGTGAATTAACTTTATTTTAGCGGAGAACGATCCTCCTATCCTTAAGTTATTAGGAGTTGACAAGGAGCCATCCATAAATTACGACATACGTTAAGGGAGGGGGTCAATGAAATGTGACATTGTGTGACAAGGGCCAGGGGGAGTCAAAAGCTTTGTGACGTCACATGTCGAAACCTAAAATACTAAAACTCTACTTATCTACTCTTACTTCTAAACACAAAATTGAAAAATATGTGACGTGACACAAGAGGGAGGGGTTTTACAAGTTTGACCACCTGTGACAAGGACGGGGGGGTCAAAAAACCATAAAAATTGTGTGACGTAATTTATGGATGGCCCCCAAAGTGCTGTGCTATGTTTTTTGTCAAAAGCACAATTAAATGTTAGCAAATTACATTAATTTCAGGTGCCAATATACAATAGAAAAACACACGTAATCTGAAACCTCCATCGCTTGAAAAACTGGGTTGTGGGGTCAGATAAGCAGTCGTTCCATGCAGAGTAGGTACTGGTATTTAGCTGCATCTGGCTAGACTGGAAGCCGACCCCAAAATATTTGGAAAAACGTTAGGCAGATGATGTTAATAAACTTAAGCGCGATGTGGTCATAACCAGTGTATGAGGCGCACATGTGGCAATGGCGCGAGGAGGCCAAATGCCGGGGTGTAACTCCGCTGCCGCGTGAAATCGCAGCACAGCGGACAGAGCTCCGGCGGGATCTCATGTCGAGGGTGGGTTTTAGTCAGTAAAAGCCTGACACGCCCTCCTGCTCCACCCAGAGCAGGAGAAGTTATTTGATGATTTCCCAAAAAAAAAAAAAAACAAAAATCTGTGTATAACTTGTACAGAGCATATGGACTTTGTAAAGATCGGAGATGCACATGGCGTTCTGCCACTGCCTGATTTGTCTCACCGTATGGAAATATGGTATTATTATTTTATGCATCCGTCTACCGTTTCTTATAAATACCTTGATACTCGTAAGAAACCGAAACACCACACCCTCAACCAATCTAAGCATCTGAAGTATCCCTAACAAGGCCCAACTCTCATTTCCGTCCAGTAATCTCCTGAGGACCCAAACAAGTCCCATTTCGTCGTACTCGGCGACTGTATGCGCTGGACCGTGCCGTCTGTCTGGTTCAATTACCGACACGTTTGAACGAACCTTTTGAGGACTCGTGACTTTGTCAGTCTGAATCTGGAGTTTTGGAGGCACAATTTAAATAGTATTAATATATTTGGCACTTGTAATACCTTGATTACTTTTGCCGCCTAGTATCAAAGCCGTGTTTCGGTTAGCAGGTGAAATAAAATCACAGGCACATATGACATTTTATCTTGTTTAATTGGGTTCGGAATCCGCAAATCTTATCGGTTTTGCAGCCTAGTAGGCTATGCCGATAGCTAAATATCACCGCCGGGTGATATTTAGCTCTACCTTCTTCTCTACCAAGTCTTCACTTGTAAAATCTTTTCACCAATGTTTAAATTGGATGCGCTAAGGTCCCATTGAATGATGCATTCATGAAAATACTGTACCTACCTAGATTACTAGTAAATGATTTGGTCTCCTATAACTGGGAGCGCACACTTTATTTGTCCCTGTTCTATGTATCATCATCAGCCTATAATGTTCCCTTCCCACTGCTGGGACAGAGGCCTCCTCTCGGTGAGAGGGATTGGGCCGTAATCCAACACGCGGGCCCAGTCCGGGTTGGTAGATGTCGTTCTATGTATACTTGCATGTAATTGTGTGGCCTCTGTTGGAGAACCAATTAAAAAGTAAATACACAAAATGAGCTATACTTTTCGGTTTCTTTATTTCGTTTTGTGTGAGTATAGAGGTATGAGGAACAGGGTGTAAAGTTCACTCATACCTATGATGGTAAAGAAGGATCCTTCGACCAGACGGGTATTGTGTGGTATGTCGGGATATTTTATGTATTCGAGTGTCGTGGTAAACACTGATTGCGCGATGTAGAATTTCTAAGAATAGTTCGCCTGTGGCATTGTAGATGGCGCCACTTTTCTTTTTGCGTTTTTCGATTTTGTTGCGAAGCATTTTTATTTGTAGTGCCGCTACACTTTATTCGGTTGCTTTATACCAGACACTACGGTTCGATTCCGATGTTATTAACATCAGAATCGGACCGACTCTGTAGACGTTTCGAGATGCTGTTACACTGTACTTATATTATTTATTATATTTACTCTTACTTCCCTGAGGAGGGAGTGAAGTTAGAACTTAGACGTATTATTACTCGACGCGTGTTTTTGATCGAAATCCCAAGTCTCGCAAAGTTTCTTCGGAACTATTTCGTGTCTCGTCTCGTCTCGTCTGTTCTTGACGGCCTATTTATATCTTGAGGAGCTTGAGATTATGCATTCTGCTCTAACATTTCAAAGGATTATCTTATGAAATTTGAGGGGCTTGTGGCTAAGTAATAACAACCACACGAGTCGATCGATCAGGTTAAGGTACGCTTAAAGTGGTTAGTCCGGGGATGGGTGACTATCTTTACAAGTAATTGTGAAATAAGGTTATCTTCAGGCCGGCCAATGAACCAAAAATATCACTCCAACTTATTATTACAATGATCGACGATATTGCTTGTAAAGGTCAAATAGCTAGGAATGGTCATTGTCAAAGAAACTCATATTTCTTTACCTCTACCTAATGTCAGATGCTCAAATTTTTATTCATTCGGCCTCTTTCAGTCGATTGAAATGTCTGAACACAAAAGTGAAAAAAGAATCCAATACAATGGATTTTTAGCAGTCGACAACTTTTACTCGCCTAAAGAAAGAGTGATCGAAAAATGAAATGAAATGAGCAGATTAACATTCACTCGAACATTCATTATCAATCACTCGCCCGCGTGGAGGTCCGAAATTATCCCACTAGAGTTTACAACCGGTATACGAAGTTTCCTATATTCCTATGTTCTAACCCATGCGACAAATTCCTAAAAAAATCGATATTCATTCAAATTCTTGTGTGACAAATGTCGAAATCCGTTCAGTCGTTAAGGCGTGGAAGACAGACAGAGTTACTTTCGCAATTCGCATTTTGGATTAATATTTATTGGTAAGTATTGCATTTACGTAAGTATTAATACTAGTGAATTATACAGGGATATTGGAAAAACACCAAGAACCTCTTAAGAGAGAAAAAAATCAGCTGTTCCTTATATTTATGTTCATATAACTCATCAATATGTAGGCAACAGACGATTTTTTTTTCGCGATTTCAGGATTGGTGCCATAGTAAAAATTGTTCATAATGATGAGTACAATGACCCATTAAGAGGTTGTTTGTGTTTTTCCAAGAAATCTGAATAGGCGAAATAAAATGAGTACATAAGAGGAAGTCTGAAAGTGGCACCGGTAACTGAAAAGTTGTATGGAAATCGGATGTCATGGTTCGGGCTTGTGATACGGAGTAATGAGGAAAATGTCATGAGAAAAGTTTTGAGTATGAATGTGTATGGCTATAAGATTAGTGGAAGACCAAACAAACGATGGATGGACTGTGTGAATGGTAACAATTATGGTTAGAAAGGGGTTTTCTACCCAGATGACCACTAATAGTAAAAGTATGGAAGAGAAATACAAGTTGTGACGACACTTAATAAATTGGGATAGAGGGCTAGAGAATGCTGATGATTAGTGGATTATTTCGGCGGTTATAACAGTTTAGTAAAACCTTACCTTTCATTTAGATTCTTCAAACTGAAGAAACTAACATACCACAAGCGGTACCCGCAGCGGATAGATAGGTCTAACTCGTGCATGACCGCTACCTATTAAACTCAATTGACTGTCGCGTGGGATGATAAAGTATTAGTACGTGCGCCATTCATGTGCTCTTATCTCTACGCTACACTGTTTTGATAGTAAATATGTGCCTACAATAATGGCTGGGTATCAAGCCCACGCCAGACATATAACTTCAAAAGTTTGAAGACTGCGGAACGGGAGTTGGGGTGCAAAATATGTGGTTAAATATTTTCTGATCATCATCATCATATCAGTCGAAAGACGTCCACTGCTGGACATAAGCCTCCCACAAAAGGGGGCGATTTGCCATAATCGCCACGCTTGGCAGGCGGGTTGGCAATCACAGTATGGTGGTCAACTGCATAGAGAACGCTGCTGCCCATTCTCTAGTAAGTCCCCGAGGAGTTAGGCAGAGTTGTACCTACATTAAACCCACCTTTCGCCAGTTATGTTTGTCACAGAGGGCATGACAGCTATCAACTGGGCACTAATCGGCACCCTAATTGCGTAACTCACGATTCATCATAATCTGTTTCATTTCGAAACAGATTTTTAAACCATTGCTTCATATGTTCGAAAAATTTATCTGTTCAACAACGTAAATAACGCAATGAATACTGTTGAACTGTCAAATTGAAACCGATTATGATTAATCGTGAGTTACGCAATTAGGGTGCTGGACTCCGGGCTTCTACTGAGAAATTCCCTGAAAAAAAAACCCAATAACACTTTTCGACCCGGGAATTAAACCCAAAACCTCCTGCTCAGCGGTGTCGGTTGCGACCGACCACTAGACAAACGAGGCAGACATAATCTGTCTGGCTCATAATAAGTAATGTCTGTATTTAGGAACAACTTATCATTGTCTTTCACAGTAACAGGCTCAAAAGTGGATTAGGCCGGCCGGCAGTTTGTCACATCCGGTCAATTAAATGTGATTTGTGTGTGAAATACGTGGTGCGAATATGTCCAATTGTAGACCACGTTAAAACATGTGGAGTGTTCGGTGAATTGTGCTTCAATAATTTAGATCTGGGAGAAATATTAAAGGATCCCTCCTATAAATAAATACCACCCGTCTCTCCACTACTCCAATGCTTACTCAAGGATGCATATCCGGTAGGCTCGCAATCCTTTCCTATCCTAAGGGCACGTCTCCCGACCATTACAGTGCTCCCCGGTCTACTTCTTGGTATGCAATGGCCTCTGTAACACCATGAAGCATGAGGCTCCAGGGGCTAGGATTCCTCGAAAAAAAAAAAAACATCTGAAGACCCCAATCAAATTCAGAACCTCACGCCATTTTGTCTTGACTTGTCATCTTCCTCTAGACAAATGGGGGTCCACAAAGACTGAACACCAACAAATAGACAATAGATATCTATAATCTAAATGATTAATTAAACGGTACAAAAGACAACAACTCTAAACCACATCAATTTATCGAAACTAACCTCAGTTTCAGGGAATCGCCTCCCCAGTGGTTTATAGACAGACACCATTAATTTTCATTGCTAAAACTGAATTTGAATGAAATTTGTCATTGTGTGATTCATTTCAGTGGATAGGCGATTGTTTTTGTGGAAAGTTTTGTGAAAAATGGTAAGGTAAATATAAAATACGAGTATATGCCTTTATTCGGACACACATTTTTTTACAGTACTTTGAAACTAACGGAATCTGGCCAGTCGGTGGCACCGACAACCCGGTCTGTTTGCCCAACTTTGGTAAAGGCCTCTTCCATTTCTTTCCACTCTGTTCTATTCTGCGCTTTCCAAGTCCATGTTTTCCCTCCTATGATCTTTTTTTGTCTTCCCAACTTCGAAACTGTCTACCTCGATTTCTTTTCAAATTTTTTCGGTATCAAATACTATGTTTTTGTTCCACTTTTCAATGCGTCTTATTATATGCCCAGTCAATTTCCACTTTCGTTTCTTTATTCTCATTGTTTTGTCTTCTGAAAGATTTGTTATTTATTCGATCAGATTTCCTTTTATTCAGCATGCTTCTTTCCATTACCGTTAATAAAACTAAAAACCAATTCCCGTAATTAAAAACATTCAAAACAGAGTTGCAATCTCAACTCAGTAACAGTCAATGTCGTGAACTTGTTAAAAGTGTGCGAAAATTAGAGGTATTTTTAAACAGACTTGAGAGACTCCGATGAGACGCACTGAGACTTTGGAGCCACTACGCAAATTGTGGCATACCTCTTTTCGTGATCTCTGTGCACTATAACCTGTACTATGGAAAACCTTTGCGAGGCCTACGATAACGATATCGAAGAGGCTGAATTCTGGTCGAAGCTTATTTAAAACCAATCATCGGCATGAAAAAGAAGAAGAACAGACTTCAAAAAGGAGTAGGTCTCTTTTCGTCTGTTTTTTTTTAAATGTATCTTGTATCTTATCAAATACATATGTAGTCAATTCTACGTGTAATCGATATACCTATTTCGTCTACAACAACGCCTCCTTAACAATCGATCCCTTGTTTGTTTTTCTATTGGCATCTACTTAATTCAGTTTTCTCCCGTTTCGCTAATGAGGAAACTTGAGTAGGGGGCCGATGTTTTCTTGAGTAGGGGGCCGATGTTTTTCATATGATTAGTTGAGCGAAGAAGCTTATAGTGTTTACTGATTAGCAAAGGTTGTTTGTTTGTTTTGTCTATGAAGAAAAGAATCGCATTAACAGCAGGCTTAGCATGACGTTTTCTATTTCTACGATGAATAGTCAGCGCTTTTTCAATACAAAGTGACATTTCGTTCCTCCATTTTTAGCATCGCACCGTAGATATCCTTAAAAAAAAAACCGTAGATATCCTTCTACAATCTGTCATTTTGTCTTTCGTTTCTAACAATCTGTGCCTAGGTCTCTATAAATGTAGACTATTTCAGAAGAATATTTCTTCCCAAACTGTCAAAATCACACCGTCAACAAACTTTCTATTCGACGGCCATAAAGTAGGTATATACGATTATCTACAAAATCATGATTCGTTTAGAACGCATAACTGTGATAATTAATAGAAAAATTCATTTAGTTAATAGTCATGTCTATTCTTCCGTCGACAAATCGGTGCTCGAGCTAAGCCTGCAGGAGTGCTTCGTATGATGTATCTCCAACTATGTAAAATTTCCTAGAGGGAGGGTAGTCGGTCCGAGCAAGACTTTGCAAAGTAGAAGCCCAAGAGATTATCATCCCCTGCTCTAATCTTAATTATTTGGGGTCGGCGCAGTGCTTATGTCCTTTTCTTCTACAGCTTTGTCAACTGTACTATAATTGGTCACTTCTTAAGTGTAAATAACAGTTAACACAATCCATTCATATTTTATTTTTTCTCCATACTAACATGTCTCGGTCTTACAAATACTCTTCAAGTGACAACTGGTAGCGGATCATCATCATTCTCTTCCCAATTTACTTGGGAACTTGAGTACATGAACATGACTTCGTCTTCCATACTTCTCTATTAGTCGTCATATCATCTTTCACACAATCCATCCATCTTATAAACAATATAAACATACAGTATATACTTCTTCAAAGTATTGTTTACTCAGAACATTTACAAAAATTGTTTTTTTTAATAAAAAGACATAGTAATTCCGTCCTTGGCAAATACTGTTGTTTCTGTTTCTCTAACGTACTGCAAAGTTGGAGGATATATTTCTATTGTCGATTAGGTTAGGTACTCGAACTGCCAGATCATTAAAAAATATGATTGATGTGTAAAAGTGTTTGTACAAACCTACTTACAGAAATAAAATCATTTATCATTATTAAAACTAACTAAGAAACAAAATAGCAATGACCCATTAACGGGGCATTATAAAGTTTTTTTTTTCAATAACCTCGATTTATAAAAGCTATTACCCATTAGATTCTTCAGCAAATATCAAAGAAGCCATACTACGAGGTGATTCGTTCATTCCAACAAAATACACAGAGTCACCTTTGACTGAATTTACCCGCAAGTTCGCGTGACTCCGAAGAGTTTGGGTCAGTTATTTCTGTTAGAAATTGTATGGACTTGATTAAAATATAGACTACGGTCATTTCGTGCCTAGTTTTATTAAGAAAAATTGGGGACGAAGATTTATTGTAATGGTTCTATGCAGATTGTGGTATTAGAGAAATTGTATTCGGTGGTGGCCTGTTCAGAATATATTGGCTGGAATTCTGTGTTTAAATATTGACTCTACTAATATTATAAATATGAAAGTTTGTGAAGATGTTTGGATGTTTGTTACTCATCATTTCAGCCGAAAGACGTCCACTGCTAGACATAGGCCTCCCCCAAGCTCCGCCACTTTGACCGGTTCTGTGCTTCTCGCATCCAGCGGACTCGTTTGTTACGTTTGTTACTCAATCACGCAAAAACGGCTGAACTGATATGATAGATGACCTAGATTAACACATAATATACTTGTTATCCCGGTAGTACGTTCCCGCGGGATAATTTCCGACTTCCATGCGGGTGAAGCCGCGGGTGGAAGCTAGTAACGATACAAACTGTGGTCTTCATTCACCTGCCCGCCCTTATTCCAATTTATTTGGGGTTGGCACAATATGTCTTTATCTTCCAGTCGTCATCTCCGTATAGTCACCCCCTTTCTAACCATATCATCATTCACACAGTCCATCCATCATTTCATTGGTCTTCCCCTACTCTTATAGCCATCGACATTCATACTAAAAACTTTCCTAACAACATTTTCTTTATTCCTCTGTATCACATGCCCATACCATGACAACCGATTTCCACACAACTTTTTATTTACCAGTGTTCCTTTAGACTTCCTCTAATGTACTTATGTATACAGGGTAAATTTTTAACCAGTGCACAAACTATAATCTTGAATCCGGCATATCATTCTAGACCCGGCTGTTTCATAGAAAAGTGATTAACTACGCGGTCCAAATGTATGGAACAGCAGATTTTTTTTTTGTATTGTTGCCAAAAAAAATCTAGGCTACAGGGTCTAGAATGAAATTCTGAATTCATGGTTACAGTTTGCGCACTGGTTAACCTGTATATGACAATATACTGTGTAGTCTGAAAATAGCTAATACAGTTATACCATGATTATGTTCACAATCATCACTTCATAATCATTCACTCAATCAATCTCATAAAATTGGTTGCCATAGACTAAGATGACTTATAAAAAACTGCTAGAAAAGTTTTATTGAAAAATACCCAGTAACATTTTGCAAAAATGGCTTCTACACTATTACCAAAGTAAGGTACTACCTTATTGATATAAATGGTTCTAAGTGTTTCCGCCACTTTATTTCCATATCAGTTCTCCCAAGAGCTTGCTTGTAAAAATATCCGGAAAAACTCCTGCAACGAGTATCTTAGTAATACCTAATGTTGATAAATGGTAACATTAATATCGTTACAGAGTAACTTTCCGGGAAGAAAACTATGAAGCAGGCAAGTGAAGTGAAACAATTCATCACTGTGACATGGAGTAGGAACAAATGGAATGCTTATGTGCATGGAAACGGTAACCTGCGATTTTGACGCAGTTCACGGCCTGTGAAAGTTGTAATTCTGTCATAGTTAATCTGTATACAACTGTTTGTGAAGACTATTGACGTGGGTGATCGTCTCACCACGCGTCCTATTCAAAAGGATCGTTCAATGTCAGTCATTTGTTCGGTAAACTGGACGGCGCCCCTCTTTCTAGACGTTCGTGTTCGCTGATCAATATGAAAGCTGCGTTGGTTAGGTCGCGGCTGGAAGCTCTGTCTTAATTTGTGGTTTATTAGGACAGATCCTAATGGAGCACCTTGCAACCCTCGGGCGTTTGATCGCAAAATGTATGCCTATTAGTACTCCATTTTTACTCCTTTATTGCAAATTGTCATAGATGCGAAATTGCTACTCTGAACACGTACTAAATCGCGGTATTAGCTAGAGCTTAGGCGAGTTAGAAACGACCATTTCTCTTTTAAACGAAGTAATATTTTTGTTAAGTAGCGTTTGACGGGGCACATAGCTTGCAATAGACCTGGTGAAGATGACAGGAATCAGCTGGACGTTAGCAGCGTACGACTATAGCTGGCTGGCTGATTAGTGACTGGAAAGAGGCCTTGCCAGAGAAGAATCTAGGTATTCTTACTGCACAGACAGCTGTGCTGGTTGGAAGTTGTTTGCGCCACTAAATGTTATTATGATTTTATTTCTGTGAGTAGTTCTGTACAAACACTTTTACACGTAAATCATATTTTAAAAACTAGTTGAGGTCAGCGTTTCCTATCTGATTACTCTGAGAAGAAACGCCGAAACAAAATCATTGGTCACAGGTCCAGACATAATCTTGGTGCAGACTATGTAGATTTAGGTCTTTTGAGGAAAGAAAAACACAGATTGAGTGGATCTGTCCAGTCCATTAATTCTTCCCAGCGATAGCTCTTGGAAGTGGTGAAGGGTTTTGGGGGCCTGTTTCATGTCATTTTGACGATCAAAAAGTGCTGACTCTCAGCCTACTTTGAATCATCATCATCATCATCATCTGCCTAGCCTTTTCCCAACTATATTGGGGTCGGCTTCCAGTCTAACCGGATGCAGCTGAATACCAGTATTTTACATGGAACGACTGCCTATCAGACCTCCACAACCCAGTTACTGGGTAATACTATACCCCTTGGTAAGACTGGTTGTCAGACTTTCGGGCTTCTGACGATCCGTAACGACTGTCAAAGATCCACAATTGACAGCCAGGACCAACGCCTTAACGTGCTTTCCGAGGCACGGAGAGGTCTTGATATGTTAAGATGGTCACCCATCCGCGGATCAAACGCGGCAAGCGTAGCTTAACCTGATCGATCGAACCGTGCGGCTATTGTAACTTAGCCACAAGCCCCTCTAACTCAGCCTACTTTGAATATGACTTCGGATATTTGATATTGGACGGTATACCGCCGTTTACCCGAATTTTATTTGCCCTAATATCATTTGCCATAATAGTCAACAGCCATAATATCATACGACATAATACTCATTTGCCCTACTCTCATTTGCCATATTAGTCACGTGCCAGAATCATTGTTTATCCATAAAGTCACATACCATAACATCATTTGTCATAATCATTGTAAGCCCTAATTATCACATGCCATAATCATGATATGCCATAACATAATTTGCCATCGACATCGGGTGTGTAACGGTTGTTTATATCAAGAGAAATTGGATGCAATTGGGACTTTAGGGCACCCCGACTCTGACAGGTTAGGTTAGAAGGGTTATTTTTTTATAAACCACACAGAAGTAGTCCGTCGACCTAGCCCACCATCAACCATGCACAGAAAAAAAAACCATGCACAGAATAAATAAGTTTATTCTTATTATACCAAACATTGCGCACTCATCGACATCGACAGCCAGAAAGCTAATAAGTAGGTAAGTATTAGAATTAAAAACAAGTTTAATAATCAAACTATATAATTATAATTAGGTAGTACAATTTCTTTTTTAATGCAAATACAAATTTGATGCTAAAGCACGCAAAAATTCTTCTTTTGTATGCCATTTAAATATTATGTCTAATAATTATTATGGCACATAAAAATAAGGCAAACAATACTTATGGCATTCGTATCATATGGTATCTAAAATTCGGGCAGTTAAAAGTATGTGTCTTTTAGGGCAAATGAAACATTCGGGCAAATGAAATTCGGGAAAATGATGATTATGGCATATAATCTTCGGGCAAATAATAGACAACCGATATTGGACATCTTTCAGCTGAAATGATGACGCCATAACATTGCATGTTACAACAACAAGCTAATCAATAACGGACAAAGTAAACGATACCTTATCAATATTGTATATTACTGCAGTATTGTCATACGTTAACAGTGAGTGAGTGACGTAACGTTGCGGATTGGATATGCTGTCGACTTCTGGGAACGCTTCCAAGTCGTGTGGATGAATGTATGCAATTCAGTGGTTCCGCTGAGACACGGCTCAGTAATCATAGTCTCAAGGATTTATCAATGTATGAGATTTCTAGTTTGTTTTGTCACTTCTGAAATCGAAGTTTCTGTTAGAGCTCTGTGATATGTTTGGTAAACTTTGGTGCGATGTAGTGTTCGGTATAAGATTCTATTCTGAATCCTTTGTTCGAGTTTCATCAAAATGTTGGTCTATAGCTTATTGTAGGTATCCACTATCTATCATCATCATGTAACATAATATTAGGTCTTTACCTATGAAATTGCCGTTCTGCAGTACTGGCCATTTCAAATCAAAATAATTTTTGTTTGGCTAAGAATTCTAATTTCAAATTAATTTTATTTTAAAAACATGGTTTTTTTTTTCTAAAAGTAGTCATTTCTTTATTGATTAGTGTTACATTTTCATCGCATTTCAATCTTTTTCGTCATCATGGATACGTTAAAAATTCGAGTAATTATGGAATATGAGTACCGTCGTGGCAGCAACGCGGCACAAGCGGCACGCAACATCAACGACGTTTACGGAGCTAACACTACAAACCAACGCACCACCTGTTATTGGTTTGCTCGCTTCCGTTCTGGAAATTTCGACCTGAAAAATGAACCTCGCGGTCGTCCGAAGACTTTGGTCGACAATGACGAATTAAAGGCGATTGTGGAAGCTGATGATACACAATCTACGGCTGAATTAGCAGCAGCTTTCGACGTTAGCGTCAAAACAATATTGGTCCATTTGCGTCAAATTGGCAAGGTAAAAAAGCTTGACAAATGGGTGCCCCACGAACTCAATTATCGCCAGCGCGAAGTACGCGTCGAGACGTGCCTTGCACTGCTCAACAGACACACAAATGAAGGAATTTTGAACCGCATTGTTACCTGCGATGAAAAATGGATTCTGTTTGATAACCGTAAGCGCTCAGCAAGTTGGTTGGATCCTGGTTCAGCACCTAAACAATGCCCTAAACGAAAACTTACCCCTAGAAAAGTGATGGTCACTGTTTGGTGGTCTAGCGCCGGTGTGATTCATCACAGCTTCTTACCAAACGGGGTGAGCATTACTGCAGATGTGTACTGTGAAGAACTGAACACAATGATGGAGAAGCTGGCGCATCTCCAACCAGCATTGGTCAATCGCTCGTCTCCGCTGCTCCTGCACGACAACGCGCGACCTCATACTGCACAGCAGACGGTCTCCAAGTTGCAAGAACTGGGGTTGGAAGCTCTCCGTCATCCGCCCTACTCACCAGACCTTGCGCCTGCAGACTACTACTTTTCCAGAATTTGGATAACTTCTTGGCGGGAAAAAAATTTAATACCCGAGAGGCAGTACAAAATGCCTTTGAAGAATTTGTTGCCTCCCGTCCAGCTGATTTCTTTAAGAAGGGCATCAATAAACTGCCACTGCGATGGCAAAGATGCATTGATTGCGTGGGTGATTACTTCGATTAATACAAATAAAAAATTCATTGAAAAAAATTCGTTTAAATTTTTTCATACAAAACGGCAATTTCATAGGTAAAGACCTATTATTATATATATCTTATCTATATACCTTGTGCATCTGTATGATATTATACTATCATATTTTGTTCTATAAGACAACAGGGGATTGGAATTTGAAGTAAATATTTTTTTCTACTAATTGCAAGTCCTTCACAGAGACTCATTTTTCTTGTGTGGCTTCCTTACCTTATCGCTCATTTAAAAATCAAAACCGTCCCTTAGCTTTACCGTAGTCGGGTAAGAAATAGTCTTCGATATTGAAAATCAAAATGATAAGCCTCTTTATGACTCTTTGCCAAAGACTGATGATCCGCTTAATGACCTATGAATACCGCAAAGTGATGTCTAAAAACGTTATTTATATTATTTTAACTTTTCTTCTCAACAGATTAAATATCGATATATTTCTCAACTAGCTTTTGCCAGCGGCGCCGCCCTCGTAGATATCGGTTATCACGTTAAAAAGTAGTCTTTGTCCTTCTCCATATCCCAGGCTATATCACTGCCAAATTTTATGAAGATCGGTTCTGTGGTTTAGGCGTGAAAACGTAACAGACAGACAGAGTTGTTTTTGCATTTATAAATATTGAGTAGGGAAGTATGGATAGCGATGAAAAATCTTTTGCTTAGGTAGTCGTTCAATGCCATCTTAAATCCTATTATTTTGTAATCGATTAGAAAGTCTACAAAAGATATGAATTAATAAAGAAACATTACGACATGATAATTAATTTTAAACAGAATCAATGCTAGTTCTTTTACTCCGTTTTGTGTAGCTTTTATATACGAGACTGGTATAAAAGCTCCCGTAATCGGATTATGCTGCGAATAGTTTTTATCGGCTTGTGTGTGACTTTTATCTTCTTTAGTGCTTTTCCAACGTAATGCCAGGTTGTGTATTTCTAGTCCCTGGATTTGTAGGACTAGGCTTTTTACAATGCCAGCAGCTTTAAGCTTTCACAGGAATGGAATTTGGGTGTGGTCGTGATCTTTGTAGATGCGTGTTTCTATGCATTGTGTGGACACTGACGTATCCAATAAACCTGCCTAGCCTTTAACTATGTTGGAGTCGGCTTCCAGTTTAACCGAACGCAGCTGAATACCAGTATTTTACATGGTGCGACTGCCTATCTGACCTCCATAATCCAGTCACTTAATAATACGAAACCCCTTTCTTTTTTGAGGGTGGCAAATCATCAAATATCTTCTCTGTATGGAGCGGGAGGGCGTGTCAGACTTTTACTGACTAAAACCCACCCGTGTTCCTTCAGGGACCAAGGTATCTCTTTTGGTATAAGAATTGTTGGTCCCGTCTACGACCCGTAACGACTGTCAAAAATATGCTTTCCGAGGCAAGGACACTGTCGTATGAACATCATCATTTCAGCCGAAAGACGTCCACTGCTGGACATTGGCCTCCCCCAAAAAGGGGGGTTGGCGATCGCAATATGGTGGCAAAATGCATAGAGAACGCTGCTGCCCATTCTCTAGTAAGTCCCTTAGTCGCTTTCTACGACACCCACGGGAAGAAATGGGATGGTGCTATTCTTTTACGTCCGGCAGCACATGGAACGTCGTATCTATGTGGACGAAATGTGCCAACATAGTTCTGACGGAAGGTTACTTATCATATTTCTGATAAACTTGAACACTTACCCGTTATCGCTAAAGAATTCAAGGGTTTCCTATCGGTAAGTTTATATTTTGATGGACAGCGTCCTTGTTCACAATGACACAAAATTAGTTATGTCATTGAGGAACATTGGGTTGTCTAGACATATGACCCTAAGCCGATCGCATACATGGTGGCAGGGGGGGACATCGACGTGTAAACTGAAACTTAGCGTAGAAATTTGTCATCGGTAATCAAAAATGTTTCTTTATTTTTGGAGTCATGTACTGAATCTTTAACAAAAGTTTGCGCTACGTATGTAAAGAACCTATTAACGTATTTCCTTAGCACTAACTAGTTAATATTCTTCTACCATTTCACATGAAGCATCCAATGTGCCAATGCGCGATGGAGCCTCATAGACATATTAATGTTCTAATTATGTAATTCTCTATGCATTCTATGATGTAATTGTAAATAACAGGATGGTGATAGACTTGCTTCCTATGTCGCTACAGACTGTTTTTTTTTGTATAGAAACATTGTTTGGTCATCTTGTGTCTACGAGTTTCCGATTGTCCTTTTATTTTATGTAATAGGCTGTTTAGGTTAACGACTAGTCTTGTGTAGTTCGTGAACGATGAACGAATACGAACCGTTTCTTTGCAGTGTACTAAAAGATACGTTTCCGAATGTTGACTTGTAATCGGTCTATTAGTTCTAATAGCTCCTCGTATATTTTCAAAGAGCCATACCGTATGACCGAACGAGAACGAGAATGACAGCGACTGATTTGACGGATACGATTTCGGTGAGACTTTTTTGCTCTGTGATCTATGGAAGTACTGACTGAGAGCGAAGACCGAATAGAGCTAATAGAACTAATAGAATGAACTAGTTCACTGACAGAAAAGAACTAGTACGGAGCGATCTCAAAAATGACCGAGCAGGCACAAGACTATTAACGACGGCCCACTGGCCCACTGGTTTGAAAGGCTATCGCCTGCTTACTCCTGCAGGTTTAGCTCGAGAATCATCAATTAAATTTAATTGCAAACGTTGGCCCCGTCTTGGAACGTTGGCGCCAACTTTTAGTCTTTTTTTTAAATTTAGCTACCTAAAACTCTGCCACAGTACGAGGAAAATTTGCGCTTTAAAAAACAATGATAGATGATATTCAGACCCATCCGGTAAGACCGGAAGCCGACCCCAACATACTTGGGAAGGGGCTAGGCAGATGATGATAGAGAATTTTACTGATAGTACACGCTTTCTTAGAAGTAACCTGTAGATAAATAAGATTTCGCCCCTTACATAAGTTTTATATACCAGATACCTACATACCTTTGGTTTCTTATTTTTAATCACTTTATGTTGAGCTACATACAGACTGTAAGCTATCAAAGCAACCTCCTAATTCGAAATAGTTAAATAAACTTTTATTTTCATACATATTAAGGATATTTTAAATATTTTTACAAAAATTATACGAAAACATTTCAAAATAAAAATGAATGCCCATCGGCATCAGGAGCAGGGTCCATGATGCTGGTGGTCAGGGCTCTAGAGAAAGGAACCTCCTGACTATGCGTGCCGTGTCCAAGAGTACTGTTCTCTGAATCAAGCCCTCGATCCAGCCGCGCAATCAGAGCCTCCTAAGGTGTTGGTTGAGGCTCTTCGCTATTAGGCCATTTATTGTAACGTTTGTTGGTACAATGGTTGCTGAGTCCACGTTCCACATCTCGAGAACCTCGTGAGCTAAGTCAAGATACTTGATTTTCTTATCTTGCTCAGCTTTCACGAAGTTCTCGTCATGAGAGACAGCGATATCAACAATCATTGCACAACGCTGTCGTTGATCTGTCACCACAATTTCAGGCTTATTGGCTACAATAGTCCTGTCAGTAAATCACCTTTGTATTATTATGAAATGTATCTAACTGCTAGAGGGTGGAGACATGAAACACAGGCCTTAAAGCCTAGCTTACGCACCAGTCTCCCGCAGTGAACTAAACGATATCATGTACCGTAAGTGTAACAATGTCTGCAACTGCATTGTTAAGGTGGTGAGAAAAATAAATACTTACTTATACTTTTACCTTTATTTCCCACTCGTAATCTGGTTCGACTTCCACCGTGGCAGATCTCGGGGCGATCCTTCGCCACAGCGAGCTGGATATGTGAATTGTCAAGAGAGATTCACGAACCAGGCTGATTTTTGTGTGGGATTGTCAACAAATTCGGTCTGATTCCTATTTCTTATCCTTGTCGACATAACCATAGTACTTGGAGGACTTATGTCAAAGGCATTGTATCTGCGTAATGTCATAAACAGGGTAAACTTTTTACCAGTGCGCAAACTGTAAACATGAATTCAACATAATATATCATTGTAGACTCCCTAGTGTAGAGATTTTTCGCCGGTTATACAAAAGAAATCTGCTGTTTCATAGAAAAGTGCAATACTTACGCGGTTAAAATGTATGGAACAGCTGATTTTGTTTTATATAACCGACGCAAAATGTATACGCTAGAATGATATGCTGAATTCATGGTTACAGTTTGCGCACTGGTTAAAATTTTGTCATGTATTTATGTCGTTACAAATGTTAACACTTTACGAAGTTGGTTTTGTATCTGTTATTGAAAGCATCCAACTGTTTTTTATTATAATGTTTATCTTAAGTGCTAATCTGGATGGATGTAACTGTACAGCATCCTTTTAAAGCCAAGATACCAGGCATTTAGCGTTTCGTGACTCACGATGCGATGCTTGTACAGATGTGTACTTACGTTAATTGGGCACCTTTTATGCATTAAAAAAGTAACCAATTAACACAGGCGACCATACATATATGTCAAAGAATTACCGTTTTTATTTTGAGGTTGGGAAATCATCACATTACTTCTCCCGCTCTGGGCGGAGCGGGACGAGACGGAGAGGGACGTGTCAGGCTTTCACTGGCTAAAACCCACCCGTGTTCCTTCAGTTGCCTGTGTGCCAGGGGCGGCGGTATCTCTTTCGAACAACCCGCACCCCTGGCAGGCAACGGCCCTTCCGAACCCCACCAGTTGCGCAGTCGACCCGGGTTTGGTCCTTACCGGACGGCGAGCTAGCCATTACTCGCCGACCGCAAGTCTGCGCAAGAATTGCCGGTTGTATGGCAGTAAGCTCGTCCTCATCGACATATAAAATACTAGAAGCGCTCCGCGGTTTCAACCGCGTAGTTCCCGTTCCCCTGGGAATACGGGGATAAAATATAGCATATGTCACCTGGGTATAGTGCATCTTCTCAACAGTGAAAGATTTTTTCAAATCGGTTCAGTAGTTTCGGAGCCTATTCAATGCAAACAAACAATCAAATCTTTTCTCTTTATAATATTAGTAGATTATTAGTATAGTTGATTTGCGACCGTCACAAATACGTTTTTCTTTTATACATAATTATTATGTTTGGAATCAGCAACTCCTTAAGTCAGGATTGGCCTCAATTAAAGTAATAAGAAGTTAAAGAGTTTGATGATTTTAATCATTATAATTCTTCAAATAAATATTTAATACGGCCGCGAATCATATTTAGATCAACATACAACCTAATACTGTCCACCATATTTCAAATAGCGTAAGAAATATTGATTTTCGCGTGCTATCTACACTCAGACGGTTTCGCCTTGAACATAACTGGCGAAGTGCTCCATTGTTAAATACAAGCGTATTTATGTTATCACACCTTCACACCAGAAACAGTTCATATGTGAGCAGCTTCCAAAGTTTGAGTAAAAAGCATTTGGAAAAAATAATGAAGTTAATTATATGAGAGAATCCATTGTTCAAGCAACCCATATTACCGCTGTGAATTAATTTCAAGTAATCATTAACGGATTATGACATCTCCTTGAGACGAAATAAATTATAGATGTCATTGAACGTGTATATTATGCAAGATGACAAAATACATGTCGTCATCATCTTTAATAACAACTTGCGTTTACTAATCTTTCTGAAATTGTGGAGATTAGCAATCATAAGAAGCGCTTACTTAAAGGAAGGTGTGCTGCGTAGTACTTGCAATTGGCGTGTGTGTATGAACGTAAACGGAGCAAAAGGAGTACAAGGATCGAAGCAGAGGCCTTCGTGTGAGTTTCATTTTACAATCTCGATCAAACGCTTCGAGCGCTTGGCGCTCTGATTGGTCCAGAATTGGTGACGGATCAATCGGAGCGCTGAACGCGCTCGAAGCGTTTGGTCGAGATGGTTAAATAAAACTCACACTAGGGCTACAGGTGGCGTTCTGTAGTGTCTGTCTTTCTACAAAAAATAAATAAAGCGTGAGTTTATACATACATTTAGACCGGCTGACTGTCTGAAAAACATTTGCACTGTGTACCGAACACAAGCTGGCATTGGAAGAAGCTTCATAATTATTTAAAGCAACCTCCTAGCATCTCAAAGAGATGTCAGCATCAACTGGTGGGGTCCCCAAGGACCGATGCCTGCCTGCCAGGTCGAAAGAGGCACCGTGGCCCCTGGCAAACAGGCAACTGAAGGAACACGGGTGGGTTTTAGTCAGTAAAAGTCTGACACGCCTTCCTGGTCCACCCAGAGCGGGAGAAGTTATTTGATGATTTCCCACTCTCTAAATATCAAATGCTTTATTTAAACCTACTGTGGTGTAGTTTTATTTTAAGAACACTAAGCTCTTTAGAAAGTTTTTTCCGTAGGTGTGGATTGCTATTTCATGTTATTATAAATTGTGTTGTCTTTTCTAGCCTATGTAAAGATATATATGCTAAATCTGACTGACAAGCGTCCCACGCATCCTATTTTGGACAGGCTGAGCCGAAGATTGCCATCAGCAAGAGTATCTCCCAATGGGGCTTGGCAGAAACTGGTACCACGATCTACTTTTTTCAGTGTTATCTTATCAGCCTTTAAGGGTTCAGGCCTTCAGGGATTGGAATATCAAGTATCACCACCCACTACTCTCACCACTATTAGACATCTTCAACCACACTGAATACAGGTCTTTATGGCCTCGTCTCTGCCAAATATTTTCTAAAATACTTTTTAAATCAAACTAACATTATATTTTTTCTTGTCCACAGGAACATCATCTCCAGAGGGCGATATCAGGCACTGGTCTGATAATACCAACGCCTGAGGTATGCCAGGTCAGCGACCTAGAGTTCTACGAGCGATGTTACCCGCCCGATTACAAAATGCCCAAGCAGCACATACATATGCAGCGTAAGTCGAACCATACAATTTTGTCGTATAATAACACGATTTTTTTGGGAACGTGATATTATGCAGACGTTTCGCGATGTCGCTTGGTAGATAATGTATTTTTTAAGCAATGTAGTTTTTACGACTAACGGTCGGTAATCTTCTTTTTCTGGGCGTAAGCTCCTCCGACTATGCTGGTCTGGGAGCTGGCAATTTCTGACCGTTGTAAATCCAGTTTTCCTCATGACATTCTTTTGCACTTTCAGTCTGTCTGATAATGTCTAAGATCAATTTAAAAAGTACACATTATACTTTAAATTATCATACCTCGATTATTTTATCGATACACAGAGCAAAACCAATTTTAAAACGACTTCCATCGACCACACACAAGTTTTTATTCATGGCTGCTTTCATCCCTATCTATATTATTATATCTTCACCTTTGTCACACTTCTTACACCGTATAATTCTAACATTTGACGATGCCATAACGTGTTTTTCATCGGAGTTACGACTTAAATTTTCCGCTGTTTCTTTTTTATGCGAATGCTCTATGTCTGTGAGCTTTGTGTAAATGTTTATTTAAGAAGAAAGAAAGAAAGAAAATTGCGTTTATTGGCATTACAGCTTATAAAACCTTAAAACTATAAATTAAATACAACAATGTTATTAATGCCAAAAGGGCCTCAGCTCAGCATAATGTCAGATGGCAACACAGTATGCACCACCTGAAGACGCTGATTTTCAGCTGCAACCCACCTATATATGTATACAGGCTGGTAATTAAGACTGGCACATGAACGACCAGGGTACTATTTAGAAGACCGTCCATAGGTAATTTTAGAAGGCATTGTTAACTAAATCCACTGATTTTTCTGCATCGGTAAATGTAATGAAATGTTTATTTATGTAAGTTGATCAAGTCACTTTTACGAGGTATTCCGTGAAGCACACCCAAACGAAGCACACCCAGACGAAGCACACCTAAAGTATTCCACTTAGCACACCCGGGCTTCAAATAAAAATTTAAAATAATTTATTTCCTATTCCACGAAGCACACCTACGAATATCACTCGCATATGGAGACTAAGAAATAAAAATGTCGATAGAAGAAAAATATTTATTATTTAAAAGACTAACTTAAATATCTAACTAGATGGCGCCGGCATTTCCTAGTTGACTAATCCCTGAGAAGAAATGCCGAAATCAATTCATAGGTCATGGTCTCTTTTAAGTTATAACATTATATTATTAAAATGAATCTAACAATGCAGGGCCATGTTTCGAAGGGCTTTTATAGCCTTCACGCACCACCATTACCATCCTGTAAAACTATATAGAATATAGCACGAAATAATAAGTTACTTTATATACCGAAGTACTTACTTAAATCACTATGAGCATCTCTCGCTGTTAAAATATAATATTCTCCTTTGAAACTAGAATTTACGATGAATATAGTGCTCTCGGCAGTGTCTAAAATAGGAAGTAAGCTCCCTAGTTGTTGAAAGCACATCATAACTCGTGGCTTCGTAATATTCTACCTCGTTGTATATGTATATTGTAATACGTCAACTAACGTCTTTATGAAACTGATTTATCAGTGTATTTTTATTAAATTTGTCAGCAAAACATGTCAAAGTCTGAAAAGTCAGACAGCCAGTCTTGCTAAGGGCTATCGGTTTACCTAGCAACTGGGTTGTGGTCGTTGTGGAGGTTTGATAGACAGTTGCTCCATGCAAAATACCGGTACTCTGCTGGATCCGGATATGCTGGAAGCCCAATCCAACATAGTTGAGACCGGTTGCAAAAGTTAAGGTTGCTAGGTCTTAAAACGAGAAAGCCGGACAGAACAGTCTGTTTATCCGGACGTTTGGATAAAAAGGCCGGACACCCTTCATTTTTTAGTCTTAGTATAACAATGCAATAAAAAAAAAGTAAAACAAGGGTTTTTAATCATGTGTTTATTTATTTAACCACAAAACGTAACCAACGAACCAACGTAACTATAAAACGTTCTTAAATTCGAATGAAACATCAACAAAATTTAATGAATCATTCTTGTTTGTAATGGACAGTGAGTGCTACTCCGCTCGCTACAAGGTTAGGCGGGCGGAGCGGAAACCAACACATGGCATATGTAAAAAAAAGAAAAAAAAAAAAGCGTAATTCTATTTGGATAAAAAGGAAGCGTAATTTTTTTATGAATTAACTCTCAAATTGACATCCAAATCACCATTTCACTGACGTCCAAGCGACACACACAGCTTTACTTAAGTTATTAAATGGAATATATTGCTCAGCTACCTCGAAAGCCATCAAACGGTCACCATTTTCCCTTTCAAACTAAATTAACTATGAAACAGTCGACGACCCATGAGGTCATTGTTCCTCTTTTCAGTAATAAACGGTACAGTCCCTCGCATATATGTGAAAGGGAGGATTGGTAAGTATTATGCTAAGTCAGAACGTTGTTAGTCGAGATACCCTATCTACGCAGACGCTTAGCGTTAGGCTTAAGTCATAGACAAGGCTTAAAAGCAATTGGGTCTTATTGTTTTGAAAGTCAAGGATTAAGGGGCTTGCCTGAACCTGAAGGCATTTCTGATTGTGGAAATTCCGTAACAAAACAGCTCAAGGGCGGATGCAGGCCTTATTACTTGGAGTGCCATATGAGCCAGACAGTTAAGACGTGTTAATAGAGTGTTTCCCTCATCTAGTATTGCACTATGCTGCTTTTTCAATGACATTTAAGAATAACTAAAAAAAAAAAAAAAACTGAAATCCTCTCGCCGTCTCGAAGCCGGGGCATTATTGGCAAAGCAGAATTAAGTGCCCGAGTACGAAACGAACTGAATGCTCCACTTTGAACTTTAATAGTTACCCCACTGCTGCTGAAGATATAGTAGGAACTTCTTCAGCGTTCTTCATTGATTGAAAATCCATTTAGACGATTCGAGTATATTTTACTTAAACCGTTAGGGTTAAATACGCCTTTGAAACATTCTGTAGTGTAATGTTCCTACTGTTGACACTCGGGCCTCCTTGCTGTGAGAGGGAGATGGGCGCACGTGTGGCCAGTACTAGTTGGTGTATAAAATTCCACTGCTAGACAATAATTCGTTTGTGCACTTATTACGGTGATTCGAACTGGCAAGGCTCTTCTCCTACAAAACTTCTACTAAGCATAAATTTTACGAACTAAGCTAACTGGTGTTATAGCACTAATAAATATACTAAAATAGACGTTTATACTAATTTTACTAGTCAAATTGTCATCTCTGTTGCCTCGCCATCGTCACATGAGGCAGAATTATTAGTCAAATTCTCATCTCTGTTGCCTCGCCATCGTCGCATGAGGCAGAAAGTACATAACGCCACCAGCTACAATCTTTGCCTCGTTTACGTTCATATATCAGTAGCCCTAGTGTGAGTTTAACAATCTCGATCAAACGCATCGAGCGCGTTTGACGCTCCAATTGGTACGTCACCAATCCAGGGCCGATCAGAGCGCCAAACGCGCTCGATGCGTTTGATCGAAATGGTTAAATGAAGCTCGCACTAAGGCCTCTGGTCAGTACATAATTTTACGCTTAATTTACTTTGTTACCTACTCATCATTAAATCACTGTTGGAGCGCCTGCGCAATTGTTTTTGCAACAAGTAGTGCATCCGTGCTAAATTATCACCTTATGTTAAGTATCATACAAATTGTTAATTGTCATGGTTCATTATAAATCAAAAACTCATACACGTAACTTGTGCCGCCGCATTTTTATTCTAAACCCCGCTAATTTCCGTACATATTGGTCCATCGAACCGGATTGAATAAAATAGCGTGGATCTTCTACTTCTTAAACTTATATTTGGAAGAACAAGAAAATAAACAGTGGATTTACCGGAAAACCAAACCTCGTCCTTAACTTTGAGGTTAATAACCGGCAGTGTGGTATGTGGATATTGAACGGTGTTAAGTCCAATCATTTTATAATATCGTCACCCAACACTCAATCAGGTAGTATATAACGCCAATTAAGGAGTTATAAGGTTAGTCCTATTTATTACCGATTTTTATGTGTACCTAATTAGTTGTTCGAGAATGTACCAGACCGTTTGCATTGTGATACATGGCAGTCAGTAGCAATAATATTTATTGTTAAGTTAGCAGCAATTAAGTTGAAAAACATACTTATTAAAGTATAGTAATATTAATTTATTATATTATTACATTATTTCAATTAAATTGTCTTTGCCAAAGGTCACTTTAAGGATTCATATGTATAGGCATAGGTATAGGTAGGTACGTATTTTTAAATAATTTTAAGAGTGTTAGATATTAGTAATTGTTTACCGTTATTACAGTTAATTACCGTGTTATTAAGTTATTGTGTTGACCTTCATTAAAGTTTGAAAGTCATTTGAGTTTGTATATGAAAATTAACGAGTTGTTAAAATTTAGATAGGTATAGACCATGTCAGTGGTCATTAAATCATTAGAATTAGTATAGTGATCATCTGCACATCAGCAAAGATTCATATACAGTACGTAGATACTTAGTTATTATTGTTTGTTTACACTTATATTGTATAAATTCCAGATTTACACCCGTCTCCAGAAATGGCCGAGGAAAAGGAGTTAATAAGGAAGCGAGGTAGCTTCAAAGGCCGATTAACCGCCTTTGTCAATTATCTAGACTTACTAGATGTAAAAACATTGTCTAGTTCCGATATAACGGAACTACAGCTGCGCATAGGCAAGATGGAATTGTTATACCAACAATATGATGAGGTACAGTTGCGTATGGAATGTATTGTGGATGATATCAAGGTACAGTTTTCTGAGCGTTCCGATTTTGAGTCGCTGTATTTTAAATCACTGTCTAAGGCTCAGGAATATTTAAACAGTTATAATAATAAAGATAATGCATCTGTTTGTAGCAATAAAAGTAATTGTGGTAGCAGTTATAAGCCAGTTAAGTTACCCACAATTCAATTACCAAAGTTTAGTGGATCTTACAATAACTGGTTGGAGTTTCACGACACTTTTACGAGTCTCATTCATTGCAATGATGCTATAGATGAAATCAACAAATTCCACTACCTACGAACCTCTCTGGAAGGTGCCGCTGCCGTGGTGATACAGTCGATCGAGTTTTCTGCTAACAATTACTCTGTGGCATGGAACGTACTATGCGAACGATTTGATAATAAGAGATTACTAATCCACAATCATATTTCAGCCATTTTTAACATGGAGACCATTACAAAAGAATCCTCTGTCACTTTAAAGAATTTAGTTGACCAAATAAACAAACACTTACGAGCATTAGACACATTAGGGGAGCCCGTTAAGTATTGGGATACTCTTTTAATTTACATTTTTACCCGCAAGTTGGACAGCAGAACGTTTCGTGAGTGGGAGGAGTGCAAAGGTCGCGTAGACAAAGACAGCAAGATTACCTTCGATGCATTCCTTAAATTCATACGTGAGCGCGCCGAGCTAGTTGAAACTTTGGAGTTGTCTCGTAATAATAATCAGCCTCAATCTAGTAATAAATCAGGGACTAGGCTAAAGGCGATGGTGACCGTTCAAAGCGGTAGTAATTCTAATTCAGAGTCTGGTACAAAGGTCTGTCCCAAATGCAAGGGTGACCATAATTTAGGTGAGTGTGCGCAGTTTCTCGCACTAAGTAACGAAGCACGTATTAAAATGCTGCCAAGTTTCAAGGTATGTTTTAACTGCTTTCGCTCGGGTCATTTTGCGAACCATTGTAAAAGGACAGGTTGTAAGATTTGTAAACGCAGACATAATACGTTAATTCATATCGCTGATTTTAAACCTACTGCACAAAGTAATAATAACGTTAACAATAACTCGTCTGATAACTTGTCGCCACAGTCGGCTTCGGCGTCTTCGGTGACTGAGACAAATAATGTTGCATTGTCGGCTAACGTCACATCTGGACACAGAAGTGTGAGTCATGATGTGTTATTGTCAACCGCTTTAATTAAATTATATGATCGTAATGGTCAAGAACATGTTGTTCGTGCAGTTCTTGACAGCGGTAGTACATCGTGCTTTGTGACGGAAAGACTATGTCGACAGTTAAATTTGGAGACTAGGCAGGTCGATAGATCGATATTTGGCATCAATAACGTGACTTCTCACGTAGGTAAAACGTGTCGCATTAACGTGACGTCATTGCACAATAGTTTTAGTATTGAACTTTTTTGTTTCGTTTTACCATCAATAACTAGTGATGTCCCATGCCGTGAGGTAAATATTTCTTCGCTGAACCTTCCCTCTGATATCTGTTTAGCAGACCCTACTTTTTACAAGCCCGCTGATGTCGATATTTTAATCGGTGCTGATGTCTTCTGGGACTTGTTAGGTTCACAAAGAATAAAGTTAGGCAATGATAAGCCAATTTTGTGTGAAACCAGGTTAGGCTGGATTGTTTCCGGTCCGATTAGTCGCAATTACGTTGCACTGGTTTCTAGTAAAGTTAGATGCAATTTAACCAAAATTAATAATTGTGCTTCGGAAGATGGTTTCGATAAAATTCGAAATGATTTAACTCGCTTCTGGCAGCTTGAGGAGGTAAATAAGAAATCTTCTTATTATTCGCCGGAAGAGAAATTATGTGAGGAGCATTTTATAAAAAATACGACCCGATTGGCCGACGGTCGTTTCTGTGTTCGTATTCCCCTCAAACAAAATCCGTCTATTTTGGGAGATTCCATTAGTAAAGCTGCTCATTGTTTACAATCGTTAGAACGTAGATTAAAACCTAAATCTGATTTTAGTAAAATGTATTACGATTTCATGTCTGAGTATGAGTCACTAGGCCATATGACTGAATGTAAACAATCCGATTTGAACTTGTCTGGTTATTTTATCCCGCATCACGGCGTATTACGTGAAAGTAGCACCACTACGAAACTTCGAGTGGTATTTAATGCAAGTTGTCCATCTTCATCTGGCGTATCGTTCAACGATTTACAGATGGTCGGCCCTACCGTTCAGGACGATCTGTTGTCGATTCTTCTCCGTTTCAGACAGCACAAGTATGTTTTGTCAGCGGACGTCGAGAAGATGTATAGACAAATAGTCGTCCATCCGTCTGATAGATATCTACAACATATATTGTGGCGTGGTAAGGCGCCCGACCCAGTTAAGTTTTATAAATTAAACACCGTTACCTATGGCACGGCTAGTGCGCCATTTTTAGCTTTTCGGTGCCTTCATCAATTGGGACTTGATTGTAAAAACCCGAAGGTTGCTGACATAATTAAACACGATTTTTATGCTGATGATTTACTGTGTGGCGGTGATGATTTGGATGAAGTCAAATTCATTCGTCAGGAGGTAACTAATGTGCTTGAATCAGCTTGCATGTCATTGCGTAAGTGGAAGTCAAACGAACCTCAATTATTATCTGAAGTGGCTAAGTCTTTACTTGATTTAAATATAGGTGCTAATGAACCTGACAAGCTGCTCGGATTAGGTTGGTACGCAAGTTCAGATGAACTCGTCTTTCCAATAGGCTCAACTATATCGTGTAATAGTAACAGTAAACGTGATTTACTTTCTGTGATTGCAAGGATATTCGATCCTTTGGGACTTTTGTCTCCATTTGTAATCACTTTGAAAATGTTACTACAGAGAATGTGGTTGGATAAATTGTCATGGGATGAGCCATTGCCTACTGAAATTAATTTACAATGGCAGACTATTATTAAATCTCTGTCTCTTTTAAATGAAGTTCGTATTCCTCGAATTGTTGTGTGTCACTCATATCGGGAGTTGGAACTCCATATATTCACGGACGCGTCTGAGCGCGCATATGGTGCGTGCGTTTATGTACGTAGTATTAATGACGAAGGTGAATGCATTGTTCGGTTACTTATGTCCAAAAGCCGAGTGGCGCCAATCAAACCTACCACAATTCCCAGGTTGGAGTTGTGTGGCGCGGTTGTGGGAGCTCGTTTGTATGAGAAGGTGTTGAACTCCCTCCGGCTAAAGTTTTCTCGCGTATTTTGTTGGACTGACTCGACCATCGTGCTGGGATGGCTACAGATACTGCCTTCAAGGCTTCAGCCATTTGTACGCAATCGCGTCGCTGAAATCTTAGATCAGGCAGGTCACTGTACCTGGAGGCACGTCCCAACCGATAAAAACCCAGCAGACCTAATATCTCGTGGCGTAGATATTAGTCATCTGCAGGGTTTGGACATGTGGTGGTCGGGTCCTGACTTTCTCCAACAAGACTCACGTAGTTGGCCTTCCCAATTCAAATGTATAGAATTAAGCTCACTCCCTGAAACTCGACCTGATGTATCATTAAGTGTTGTTCTTGACACTAGCGATAAGGCATTAATTATAGATTTTAAACGTTTTTCTAAGTATCTAAGACTTTTACGTTCCATGGCTTTTGTGTTGCGATTCATCAAATTATGTAAACGCCAATCGCCCGCTAATATATATTTATCTGATGAAGAATTAAAAAAAGCGTTAAACATTTTAATTTATCAAAGTCAACAAGAATCATTTCCCGAACATAAAATACTTTTGAATAAACAAAGTTTACCAAAAAAGAGCGTCCTATTAAAATTTAATGTATATTTAGATGAAAACAATCTAATGCGTGTCGGAGGACGTCTCGATAATTCTGATTTTCCTTATAATAAACGGCACCCTATAATATTACAGTCCACTCATAATTTCACTAAATTATTATTTGATTTTGAACACAAAAGGTTAATGCACTCAGGCCCTCAGCTATTGTTAGCTTCGATTAGAGAATCCTATTGGCCTATAGGAGGTCGAAATTTAGCTAAAGCCTGCTATCATAGATGCGTTCTGTGCCGACGTATGCAGGGTAAGGTGGTCACTCCATTGATGGGCAACCTGCCGCGACAGCGCCTTCTTCCAGGAGGGTATCCGTTCGAAAGTACTGGCGTTGATTATGCAGGTCCTATTATGAGTGCCAGTCGTCAAGGTCGTGGATGCAGACTCGTCAAGGTGTATATAGCAATTTTTATCTGTTTCACCACAAAGGCTGTGCATTTGGAGCTAGTGGGTGACTTGACTAGTCATAGTTATTTATTAGCGTTATATAGGTTTATTTCGCGAAGGGGCAAACCCGTCCACATATATTCCGATAACGGTACTTCATTTGTTGGTGCGTATAACGAGCTATCAAAGTTCTTAAAAACTAATTCTGAGTCTTTGAGCGGAAGTATCGCTAATGATGGAATTAACTTCCACTTCATTCCAGCGTATACTCCACATTTTGGCGGTCTCTGGGAGGCGGGTGTCAAATCCGCAAAATATCACTTACAGCGAGTGTTGGGACATTGTAAGTTAACTTACGAGGAACTTAACACCACATTAGCCCAAATTGAGGCAATATTAAATTCACGCCCACTAACGCCGCTGACCTCAGACCCTGCGGATTGCAATCCACTGACACCAGGTCACTTTCTCGTCGGCCGGCCACTCACTTCGTTGCCGCAGAAAAGTTACGCGGATCAAGCTACAACCCATCTCAGTCGTTATCAACGCATTGAGCAGCTCCGCCAGCATTTCTGGACTAGATGGAGTAAGGAGTTCGTCGCGGAGTTGCAGCAACGGACGAAATGGCGTTCATGTCAGGATGGCTGCAAGAAGGATTCTCTGGTGGTTATTAAAGAGGACAATCTCCCACCCCTGAAGTGGAGACTAGGAAGAATTGTTGCTGTCCACCCAGGTTCTGACGGAATAGCCCGTGTAGCGGATATTCGTACCTCAAATGGAGTCATCAGGAGGGCCTTCAACAGGATATGCCCACTACCCGTAACCACAGAATCGTAGTCTGGTTGAAAGCACGACTTTCAACGCCCGGGGGCATGTTGGAGCGCCTGCGCAATTGTTTTTGCAACAAGTAGTGCATCCGTGCTAAATTATCACCTTATGTTAAGTATCATACAAATTGTTAATTGTCATGGTTCATTATAAATCAAAAACTCATACACGTAACTTGTGCCGCCGCATTTTTATTCTAAACCCCGCTAATTTCCGTACAATCACTATGTCCAATACCCTTCAAACGCCCTCATATTATATTTTTCAATATGAACAGGGAACACAAAGGTTCGGTTATTAAATTCAATTTAACTCGTTCGTGTCAGGTTTTTCAACGGGATTATTAAAGGGCGAACCGCGTCATGTATTTTTAGGCGGTTTCGTAGAATCAAGATTATGAAAAATATTTTTGGACAGGAAAATTAAACATAAATATTTACATAAAATCACGCCTTCTTCGTATGACGGTAGGCAGAAACTATAAAACACCAACTGCTACGATTCTTACTCCTTTTGCCTAGTTTACGATCATAAATCTGGGTGCTTACTCTCGAATATAATTCCGATAGATCGTCATTGGAATTGTTATTCAAACGTCAGGGATTGGCTAGACTCGTGAGTCCAGCCAATCCCTGACGTTTAACTGATAATTCCAATGTCGATCTATCGGAATTATATTCCAGAGTAAGCACCCAGGTCATACACGTTTGGTTACTTCAAATAAAACATGAAGTGGCAGATAGAGCATTAGGCAGTCAGACAATGCTGACTAATCCCGATTGGCTTATGTCGACGTGCTGCGGCCCTCTGATTGCTGGGTTACATACGGGGGCCCGTCCTGCCTCAGATAAATCTTTACTAAATTATAAATGCGAAACTTTGTATGTATGGATGTTTGTTACTCTTTCACGCAAAAACGCCTATGCCTTTTTTTATAGACTGCCACTCAGACCAAGTAGGTTGGAAGGAGGAATATCTAAGAATCTATATAATCTGTGTCATTCAATATTTATAACTTCACATTCACACTAAACAGCAACACACTAAATTACACACACGCTTCATCAAATGTGAAATTGTAATCCTAGATTCTAATCTAGTAGTTCTTTTTAATACTCGTATTACCTTTTTTAATGTATTTTTTGTTGACATTGTAATTTAAACAGGCGAAGACACTCGTTCCTATGATACAGTTAACACCAGTTTAGGGACCAGGGGATTCAAACTTGTATATATTTTTATGTCAAATAAAACTTATTGTATTGTATTGTGTGCCAAATGTTATACAAATCCGTTCAGCCGTTTTTGCGTGAAAGACTAACAAACATCCATACATACAAACTTTCGCGTTTATAATATTAGTAAGTATTGTTAGTAGTATAAATTACTACTGCTCGAGACTTCCTCTTGAGCGTCCCATCGCCGCCCGTCCACGCTATTAATTCGTTTTTCATTAACGTTCTTTCTGACTTTTTTCTTTTTGCACAGCTCCTAAGGGTTCATCATCTGCCTAGCCTTTTCCCAACTATGTTGGGGTCGGCTTCCAGTCTAACCGGATGCAGCTGAATACTAGTATTTTACATGGAGCGACTGCCTATCTGACATCCACAACCCAGTAACTGGGTAATACGATACCCCTTGGTAAGACTGGTTGTCAGACTTTCGGGCTTCTGACGAACCGTAACGACTGTCAAAGATCCACGAATGACAGCCGGGACCATCGGCTTAACGTGCTTTCCGAGGCACGGAGGGGTATTGGTATGTAAAGATGGTCACCCATCCACGGACCAACCGCGGCAAGCGTAGCTTAACCTGATCGATCGACCCGTGCAGCTATTGTTACTTAGCCACAAGCTCCTATTACTACTTAGCTCCTAAGGGTTGTTAAGGGTTAAATAGCCTCATAACCTCACTCAAAAATTAGGCTATAAAAAGCAAAAAGAGTTTTTCAAGTCTTACTTGCAGTTCTAGAGTTTACCTCATTCAAACAAACATGTTTTATGAGTAAGTGTTTTTTTTCTACTATTTCATAAAGGCGCTGGCCGACGAACGCCACGCGACTCTAGTAGATCAGTTTCCATGTTTTTTTTAATTGTTCTATTGAGTCGTGTCACGATGTAGCGTCGCGCCTGTCTGCGGGAGCCCTCGGTCTCTTCATATTAGTACATTCATCGTAAGTACACAACGATACTTGAATATTTGCACTAAAACTAACTTTGTTTATTTTTTTTAAACGTGATATACGTTTCATACCTAAGTAAATTATTAAAAAAATGGCGATATCGCCATTTTTTGTGTCCGCCTAGGGCAGCCAATTTACCCAAATATTGCGCGAAATTCACGGAAAATGATTTTTCATCCGCATATAATTGAGTTTCACGAAATTTCCTGCTAGCGCCATGTGAAGGACATTTTTGCTGAAAACCTGAAACCGATTAAGCCTGAAGCCTGTATTAAAATAGGTCATGCGTAGCACGGTATAGGCTAACATAATGACTAGGTTTAAAATGCACTGCTAAGCATCCTAGTATCCTACTATCTATATCTATACTAATATATAAAGCTGAAGAGCTTGTTTGTCTGTTTGCTTGAACGCGCTAATCTCAGGAACTACTGATCTGATTTGAAAAATTATTTTAGTGTTATATAGCCCATTTACCGAGGAAGGCCAAAAAGAAACAAAGTCACGAATACGAAGTACTCGCACGGCCGGGGGATTCGATGCGACGGGGTGGGTCGTGGGAGCAAAAAATTTGACGCAGACGAAGTTGCGGGCAGAAGCTAGTATTTAAGTAATATTATAAACGTGAAAGTTTGTATGTTTGAATGTTTGTTACTCAATCACGCAAAAATGGCTGAACGGATTTGGATAAAAATTGGCAAACAGGTAGTCTATATTTTTTTAATCCCGTTGTACTAACCTGTGGTATAATTTTCGACATCTACGGGGGTGAAGCCGCTGGCGAAAGCTAGTAAATTAATAAACTAAGTACGATGCGTACGAATATTGTCATGTTTTGGAACTTTCAAAGTGACTTCGGTTGTGTATGATTTAGTAGCAGTAGAGCTCTTTCTGATGAATCTCGTTCCGCGTTCGAGTATGTTTTTTTTTTTTTAATGTTATTTCGTATGTCAACCTTGGAGGTTGTCAGCTGCTTAACCGGGCTTGTCTTTGGGTGCCTAAATAAATTATACCCTGGCTAGAGGAGCCAGGCCGGGACGCAGGCCTCCTCTCGGCGAGAGGGAGCGGGCTGTAAACCAACACGCGGGCCCAATGCGGGTTGGTAGGTGTCACATATCTTCGAATTGTTAGTTCTAGGACATGTCAGTTTCCTCAAGATGTTTTCCATCACCGTTTTCAGAGCTTGTTTGCCATTAGTGAACTTAACACGACCTCTTCCTACGAATGGTGCTAATAGTATCCATTTTTAAGCGTAGAGATAACAACCCATAAAATTGCCAGGGCCATCAAAATTTATTGTAGTGGCATAATATGATGAGTTGATAACTTTACGTGTGCAAACAAAATATAATCAAACATTTAATATTTGTACTCGCGACATAAAAATCAATGTCGTGCATTTCTTTTAGCTATGACGTAATGTCATAGAATATAGCGAGGAACTAGATGCGGCCTGTCAGGAAAAATCGAAGCGTGCTTCCGCTTTCGATCGAGAAAAGTTCTGTCTAAAACGGAAAGTTATTTTGAAGTGTAAGCTCGGCCCTAAGTAGAGATAGGGACCAACAGTTGATCTCAGATGCGTTCGTCACCTCTGAGGTGCAATTTCTGTTTTTTTAATTACCCTTGCATTATAAACGTAAACGAAGCAAAAGGAGTATGTAAGGATTGTAGCAGGTGCCGTTCAGTAGTTTCTGCCTACCCCATGGGAAGATGGCGTGAGTTAATGTTTGTATGTGTGTTGTTTATGTTCGAATAGATTTTTTTTACAAGTTTTTAAACATTATTTACTCTCAATTGTTTAGTGTAAAACCCAGTTGAGGTTACGATGTATTAAAGAGGATAGCGTAACATCCCTTTGTCGAAAACCCTTTCGGCCTTTATCAATCAAAGCCCCTTTCGCTAAGCTACAAAGTATTCTATATGGTAATATAGTATTAACAATTTGTGTACATATTCAAACTGATCCTCTTAGTGGGAAAAGCCTATATGATTCCGTACGATTTTACTTCACACACACCCTTTTTTCTGCACGCCCAAAATTATTGCATTTATAAAAAAAAAAAAACTAAAAAGATTTACGAAACGATATATGGATTATGGTGAAAATTGATATGGCTAGAAAGAGCGAATATAGTCCTCTAGACCGTATTTCGGCTATGGCACCAGTCGCAACAGGGCTTTCGGTGCGGAAGATGTTAATAGTGCACAAGTGTGTACGCAGACACAGACAAAAAAAGAAAGAGTCAATAGAGATGATAACTTATAGAGATGCATGGAAGAAGAAGACATGCTTCGCCGAACGATTCTATTAATTAATGTATTGTTTCACCGGTGAAGCTCGACTTGAACCAATCTGTCAAAGATTAACATCACCCGTGTCTCCACTAGCACTAGCATGTATATCTGGTACGGCTCGCAATCCTTCCCTATCGTAAGGGCACGTCTTCAAAACCATTACGGCGCCTCGCGGTCTATTTCTTGATATGCAATGGTGTCTGCATCATCATCAAAACATAAGGCTTTAAGGACTAGTGCAAATCTTGGGTTCTTTCGATTAATCGAGTCTGGTCAAACCACGCTGGGGTTGGTGCATTTCATTAATTCATTGAGCCTCAGTGGCGAAAGCACCATATAACACGATTCCTACCGGCTTGGGGATTCGCATCGGCAACTCTATCGCTATTAAAAAACGGCACGTCAATGGTGGCTACTATTGTCAAAAAATATCGTTACACTCCGGGTATTTAATTCACCATAACTCAATCATCAGAAACGGTTGTTTTTAGCTTTGTATTAAAAAAAAAAAGGTTCTAAATTAACCCGGCGCCAAAACGTCATAATCGGGAACTAAAAATTTATGCAACAGCGATCCCGTAATGATGTCACTTTAGGTCATGTGGCACTGCTTGATATGGACGAGAGCAAGCCGCTGTATATCGCGTTATGACAGAGACAGAAATAGAAAAATGCGTCAGCGAGAACGAGATGGAGGAATTTTGCACATTTTATTTGGTTTTCAGCTGTTCAATTTTATTGTGTTTAATTCTTTGATAAGTTAGTAAGTTAAGCCGACTTTACATCGGCTTCTCTCTTAGAAAATTTAACACCTTGCCGCTGTTGAGCCTATATTTTTATTCAACTGAAGGATTGGTTCCTCTTCACTTACTAATAAGGAATGCTTGCTCTTTTAAAATATTAGTTCTTGCTAAATTCGCTCCTACGCCACATCCAGTCGCTAAACATCTATCATCTATATGATCAAACAACTTTTTACAAGAACGCTCCAAGCGTTCTTTATAACCTTTATTAGTAAGCACATAAAGATTATATTCGCTATCATTCAATGCTAAATAGTCCTAGATAATGGTTGACATTGATTGGTGAGACTGGTTGGAAAGGATTATGACCTTTGCTAGTTTTTTTTTTGCCGGCTATTCCGTGTTCTTTTTTATAGGGAGCTTTGTGCCTTTTAAGTGTCGGATGTCGCAATCAATCAATGTATAAAATATTAACAACTAGCTTTTGGCCCCGGCTCCGCCTGCGTGGATGTCGGTTATCGCGTAAAAATGTAGCCTATGCCCTTCTCCATGTCCCAGGCTATATATCTGCCAAATGTCATGACGATCGGTTCTGCGTTTTAGGCGTGAAACCGAACAGACTAAGTTACTTTCGCATTTATAGTATGTTGATGTTGAACATCAAGGACTTTTTATTACAAAGAATTGTTGTCTTCAGCCGCATAAATCTTACGGTATATTTACTCAGGGGTTGCCGAAAGCTTAATCAGGAAATGAGTATCAAATCTGTACTTGAATTGAGATTTTAATTTCTCCCGTATCGATACGATTTGCATGAAGATTACTTTGTACCGTGGTCAATATATTAGGTTGATTTTCTTGGGTGGGGATGTACTATGGATGTACCTACATTTAATTATAGTTTCTTTATGGGGAAAAGACAGGGTAGCCCTCGAAATTAAAATTTTCTTACGTTTTTGCAATTGGAGGTCAGTGTTAGGTTGAACGTTGATTTAAATATGATTATACGTATATATATGCACATTTAAATATACTGTATATATATTTAAAGAATTATATAATCAATAAAATCACCAATAAAACCTTCGTAAGTTCATATTATAAACCCTTTTTTTTTAGTGTTGGAAATCATCAAATAACAACTAGCTCTGGGTGGAGCAGGAGGGCGTGTCAGACTTTTACTGACTAAAACCCACCCGTGTTCCTTCAGTTGCCTGTGTGCCAGGGGCCACGGTATCGGCGGTATGGCTCCGGCCTTTTTTCCTATCCTAATTTCCTATCCTTTTCTAGACTGCACTGAATGTAAACTGTAAAAGTGATTGTATAATAAAAATAATAACAGTAAAGATTTCAATTTCATTCCAATCAATCAAAATTAATACGAGTAAAAAATAGGCTGGCTATAGTTGGCGGTATTAGCCGATTAGTCGCCGACAAATCGTCGACTACAAATATGGCTCAGCTTCCCCGATGTACCGACATCATTACTTTATTGAATTGAATATCGAATACATCATAATAAGTTTCACATTTCAAAACTTCTCTTCTCACAGTCCATAGAAGACAAGCCACTAATAACAAAGTATGCGATGTCGACGTCCTCCTTACTACACAAACGGGTTGGTGACCGCATCCGCCCTGTTCTGGGTGTCACGTAGTCTGACGTAGTACCTATAAGAACTTTTAGATTAGATCAAAGACCTAACTGATGTTAGTGAGGACTTAGGATTTTAGAGAAGAAAACACTTGGTGCATATTAGAAACGACACCATTAAGAAAACTATGACAACTTAAAACATTTTTATATTAAGTTGCTGTTGAAAAACACCCACAGCTTCCAAGATTTGAACGAAGCAAATTACAGAACTAGCCAGTTATATGCATATAACATAAGGTCTTGCGTTGCCTTGGGGTGTCTGAACACCCCAATAGGGTATTTTCCAATTTTTCAAAAACTATTCTAATTTGAAGATTGGAACGAGATATTTAACAGAAAAATAAAAATAAATTGATTTCTATCCATTTTCTCAATTAAAAACGATTTAAACCAAATTTATTTTTAGTTGTTTTGAATTTACCGCCAAAACGCTTTTTATGATAACTTTTTATTACGTGACGTCAACTTTGTGTAAACTAAAGTAGTTGGCAAGTAAATAAGTGAATGTCGAGTTTATAATTAACAAGATTTTTAATGGATATAAAGTGATATTACTGGTGTACGGTGCCTCTGTGCAAAAATACTTCTAAAACGGCGCCAAACTAAGTATTTGTACCGGTGTCGTATAAACAAAGTTGACGTCACATGTCACGTGATAAAAAAGTCATCGTAAGGAGCGTTTTGGCGGTAAATTCAAAACAACGAAAAATAAATTCGAATTTAATCGTTTATAAGTGAGAAAATGTGTATTAATAAATTTATTTTTATTTTTCTGTTTAATATATCGTCCCAATCTTCAAATTAAAATAGTTTTTATGAAATCGGAAAATACCCTATTAGAGGGTATTGACTAAAGCATGCAAAATGATTAATTCAATACTCCCTGTATTGAATTAATCATTTTGCATGCTTTAGTCTTAAGCAAAACATGTATGATCTCATCCTTACCCCATGTAACAACTTTGAATACCATGTTTTATGCAAATAAATAAATAAATGATCAAAATCAAAAGTCATTTATTCAAATTAGCACTAGAGTCAGCACTTTTTGAACGTCACATTAAAAAAATCCCGCATTAAAAGTTACTGAAATATTAGACATTAAAAAAACACTTTTTTACAGTCCGTTCAACTGATTTTGTGTTCTATTGCGTTGGTAGCATGAAAAATGGCATCTTCAGTAAACAGTTGGTATTGTAACCACTTTTTTGGTTTTAATGTCATCCTTATGCCTGCGGAATAGAAGTCAAAATCGTTTGAACGGACTGTAAAAAACGTTTGTTTAAATGTCTTATCTTACTTCAAATGGAGTATAGGTACTTAGGTCTTGCGTTTATACTGTTACATCTTGTACATACGTACTACTGGCTGATACTGGTCGGAAAAAAAAATTGTAGGTCTAATCGACAGAAAGAAGTATTATTGGATTTAGGCTCATCCCTTATCGAAACATAACTGGCGATATCTGGATGTAGGTACGCTTAAATCAATTGTTGCACACTCAACATATAAACACGTTAAAACTCCCAAGAATATTTTACCATACCATAATTAGTCTATAATGTTCCCACTGCGGGAACCGGCAGGTCCTAACCAAAAATTCGAAGACATGTGACGTCTACCAGCCCGCACAGAGCCCGCGTGGTAGATTACAAGAACATTTGATTCATAAAAAATAATAAGCTTTCCTTTTCATAAAAAAATGCCATTCATTCCTTGAGGTTAGAAAAAAACATTCCACGAATAAACATGTCAACGCACATCTTCCATCAGAATGACACGGGTGCTCTGAGAAATTAATGAATAACATGTCATCTCGTCCCTTCGGATTTGTAGAAGACATGTTAGACAAACAAGCTTTTTGTCATAAGTGTGATATTTGTCATTTTAGGGTTAATGTTTTTTTTCTGAGTGTGGTATTTCATCAAATAACTTCCTCCCGCTCTGAGTGGTGCGAAAAGGGGGTGTCAGACTTTTACTGACTAAATCCCAGCCGTGTTCCTTCAGTTGCCTGTGTGCCAGGGGCCACGGTATCTCTTTCGAACAACCCGCACCCCTGGCAGAATTCTTGTACTGACCCCAGATCGCTAAAGACCTGCGGGGTATTGGCGTAACATACAAAATGACAATGTGTTTCATTTTGATCATTCAAAAACATCATTACGTGATTGGCGTTGTCGAGCAATCGCGTTTTCAAACATCACAATCCACCTATATTGTTCCCACTTCTGGGACACAGGCCTCTTCTCTTGGAGAGTGACCACAATGGCCAAGTGCGGGTTGGTGGGTGTCACTGTCTTAGAATTTTTGGTTCTAGGACATGCCGGTTTCCTCACGATGTTTTCCTTCACCGTTTAGAGAGCAGTGGTGATGAAATAAAGTGCCTGCGTGGGTGCGAACTCACGAACTACACAACATCTAGAAGTTGTGGCTGAAACAATGTTGCCATTGAATATTGTTGATTATAAATTAATTGAGGTCGAATTTCGATCACCCGTTACAAAAGTGGTGTCGCTTAATATTTAAGACGCTCTCCATGGTGTCGCTTCTTCGTAATCTTTTACGTTTTTCGACGGCAATATGTGTAGACAAGGACGAAGGACACCCTTCGATCTGACCTTAACCAAAAAAATAAAATACACCTGCTGCAACATATTCTACCTTTTCTTTCTTTCTTTTTGTTATTAAACTTAATTCAAATAAAGCTCCAATACCACCGGACGTTTGCGGCGCAATTGAACGCCATATGCCGCGGACCATCTGTCTGTATATGTACCTCTCGTTACTCGGAAGCGGCTGTGTCGATAAACAGTGCCTTGATGCGTGGTGCATTTTAATAATTCCACTTATACTTCGCTTTCTTTATCCTTCTGAGCTAGTATTGACGAAATAGTTAAAACATTTCACTACCCAACTAAAACCCATTTCAATTGAAATTACAACACACGCCTACAAACAAACAGCAAAGCCGGTTTCGGAACATGTTCCGTTTCGAAGTACATATTAAAATATTCATTTGAAATTTTAAATCGGATTTAGGCTGCTGCATACTCCGAAAATACTGCTTAAATACCTGGAGCTATATTTAATCCGGTCGCACCCTAAGGACAGGCCGTGAACAGTTTTGGTCCAATGCGTCGGTTAAAAGCTTTCCAGTATACAAATATAGGTAGATGTTACGATAAAGCTATGAAATACTGTTTGTGTGGTTTTAATCGCGTTTGTTTGTATGTGAGTATGTTTAGGTACACAGAATAGATAGCTCACGGAGTGCTAACATGTGCGGTAGCACGGCGGTAGCATGATACTTGTTAGTAAAATAAGTCAAAACTACAGCCTGCTACTGAGTAGTGAAACATCTTTGAGTATCCTCAATTGTCAACAGCTAAGCAGCTTTTAAAACATTCCAGTTCTTCTTGCTTAATCTACCTATAATGTTTCCACTGCTGTAAACCACTAGGCGGGCCCAGTGCAGGTTGGTAGATGTCATATATCACATGTGTTCGCATTTTTGGTTCTATGACATGCAGTGGTGATGAAATAATTTACACAAAACTTCAACTCGTAAGTCGCGGCCGTTACCACTGGGCCACCACTGCTCACACGTTACGTTATCTTTTGCAGCATTACAGTGTGTTGGTAATAAGAAAGACCTCAGAGACATACATGACTTTGTGGCTACCCTTCAGTGTCAGCAATTGAAGTTTGCACAGTGATTATGTATTGCGCGGTGCGCTGGTTCTTTCCTCCGGCTAATCATGCAAGTTTAATCTTCGGGAGATATATTCGTATCTTATTAGCTCTCTATGTATACCTCCTCTGTGTTCAGACATAATACAATAAACTCGTGCATTCTATATTATAATTGTGACTAAGCTAAGTACAGGATCTGTATTGAGTGATTCATTCATCTGAGTGATACATACATACATACATACGATAATCATCTTCATCATTCAACTTCTCTATTGGTAGTCATCTTGGTACTCGGTCGTCACTCGTTTTCAAAGATACGATAACATTAACACAAAATCAACATTAACCTTAAAACAGAACTGAAACGTAGTCACGAAATCCATAAACAAGTTGAAATGCTAACGAAATAAAGTTTAAACATAAACATTACCGTAGTCGTACTGGTGCTTACACCTGTTAGTAGTTATTAAGTTGGGAAAGCAAACGGAAAGTTTTATACATGAAGCTACTCTATAGTTTTCATTAGTAATATGAAAAAGTTTTTGTTTACCGAGTTCTCGTAAATTATGGAAGGTGCATATAGAAAGGGGACGAACCGATGTCCTGGTACTAAAACGAACAGCAGACGACGCTGTGTAGTTTTAGATTGTGGTTTATGGGAATAAGCTCGCCCCCTATTAAATGGGTCTTAAGCATAACTGACGAAATTTAGGTGTACTACGGGTATATTTCTGCCTAACCCTTATGGGGATCACTGTCGCGATGTTATATAACTGTTGCGTTATGTTGTCGAACCTACGCTACGTTCACAGAGCCTCCACTGCTCTGCTACCAACTTGCGTTATGATCATCGGCCTAGCCTTTTCCCAACTATGTTGGGGTCGGCTTCCAGTCTAACCGGAAGCAGATGAATACCAGTATTTTACATGGAGCGACTGCCTATCTGACCTCCACAACCCAGTTACTGGGTACAATACCCTGCTGCCAACTTGCGTATTACTGGCTATTTGGCTAATATTTTTACCACGGCTTGACCTCCTCATTCCCTTGTTCTTTTCTGAATTTATTTAGGGTCTTTTTCTTCCATACTTCTGAATTAGTAATCATCTCGGGAGTCACCTCCTCTCCTTTGTACCCATATTATCGTTCACAGAGTCCATCCATCGTTTATTTGATGTCCCCCTACTCTGATAGCCATACCTACACATTCATACTGAAAAAAAAAATGCACACAACTTTTCAGGAACAGCTGCAACTTTGAGACCTTTATAACTATGCTCATGCAATTGGTGGCGACACAAGTGACAAAGAATAAAACTTCCCATCTAATTCGTACCTACTTTAATACAGTCACTTACAACTTTGAAGTAACACGTACTTTTTCTCCGTGACTAATGTGACTATTAGTTCTAAACTCATTAGTGGCTGCGCGAACGTTCCGCAATTCCCATGGCGGTGGGCGTGCTGTGCGCCTGAGTTCAATACTCTACGAATGTTATGGTGGATTTATGCTGAACTAACGTGGGTAATGGTATTAAAACTACATAGTCGTGGGCTCAGATTTTAAAACAAAGGCAGATAGACCGCGCGGAACACCAAGAGTGAGCCCAAAAAAGCAAATACGTTCCAAAGCGTCGCATTTTAGTACCTATTTGTTTTTTGTTTTTTTTTGTTTAGATTATTATAAAACAAAGGCAGATAGATCGCGCGGAACACCCAAGAGTCAAAAAAACAAATACTAAAGCCTCGCATTCTATCAATGCGACGCTTTAGTATTTGGTTTTTTGGCTCTTCTCTTGGTGTTCCGCGCGGTCTATCTGCCTTTGTTTTATAATCTGAGCTCGTGGATAAATGTGTTGTAACTAGTGTCAATGTTGCGGACGGCAGGGTCGCGTCCAGCACCCGCAGTCGTCCTGGGACAATCTCTCACTATTTTTGACGTGCACTCCCTGTCGAGTGACTCCGCTAGCGGCACACGTCACCACGCACCCAAGAATACGAATGTGTGTTGTGGTACAACCCACAAGGACCTTCGGGAGAGGAGGCAACGATGAAATAAAATGCAGATTTCTCGTTTGAGTCTTGTCCGCAGATTTCGGCTTCTACCTAGTTGTTGTTGCCTCTTCGGTGGGTTTGACCAAGCGCCGAAAAATTTCATGCCTTTTATACGAGCCTACTTTAGGTTCGCGTCTCGCGAAATCTTTTGAACCTTTGTTTTGACATAGTCAGTGTCTCCATTTTAGACATTTGTTAAGCTTACCCTCCTTTTGTAATGGTTTATCATCTTCCTAGTATTTTACATGGAGCGACTGCCTATCTGACCTCCACAACCTAGTTGCTAGGTAACATGACACCCTTGATAATACGGCGTGTCTGAGTTTCTGGCTTCCGACTTCCCGTAACGACTGCTATACAATAATGTGTGGCTCTACCAATCCTCTCGGGTGTTTAATATCAAACTATGCATGTTACCTAACTATTATTGACTATGAATACGAACAATCCATATAGTTCGTATCCTATGGGAGTTTGTTCTGTGACAAAATCAACACAGATGGTAAACTGTGTTCGATTCTCAGGTCGGACAAAGTGTTATTGGGTTTTTGTGTCAGGGATTTCCTCAGTAGCAGTCCTATGTCTAGATTCGTGCCCGGTTGTTGGCAATAGGCTCGCCCCCATTACATGAAACTGACGAAATGTGGATGTACAGTACATCTCTGCCCTATATTTCGGGGAAACATCACTTGAAGTTATGTGTGTATGTGTAGATAATACAAAAACTGATTTCTCAATTCAGTCCATTCGGCAGTGCTTTATTTATATTTTGTGTATTTATTATTTTGTGTATTACAGTGACCACATTTTAAAAACACCTATCGGATTATATGACATGAAATTCATCGAGTTTCGGTGCAAATAAATGGCAATAATCACATTGCGATTCCCGTGCCTCTGTGTGTGGGGCGGTACACGTGGGTGTGGTATTTTCCGCTCCCGTTGCTGGAAAATGATTGCAGGCTCTCCAATTTTAATTGGAACAATTGCCTGCAATCATCAGAATCGAGGCAAATATTCAAGTTTAAAATCACTACACACACATTACTTAATTACTTTTACCTATTGTGGTATAGAAGTAGTTCTAGATGCGTCGTTTTCACGTACATATTGTTATTATACCTCGCACGGGTCGATCGATCAGGTTAAGCTACGCTTGTCGCGGTTGGTCCGTGGATGGGTAACCATCTTTACATACCAAGATCCCTTCGGACCTCGGAAAGCACACCAAGCCGTTGATCCCGTCTGTCATTCGTGAATGTTAGACAGGTCGTTACGGGTCGTCAGAAAAGCCGGAAACTGACAACCAGTCTTACCAAGGGGTATCGTGTTACCCAGTAGCTGGGTTGTGGAGGTCAGATAGGCAGTCGCTCCATGTAAAATACAGTTAGACTGGAAGCTGACCCCAACATAGTTGGGAAAAGGTTAGGCATGATGATGATGTGGGTAAGCACGGTTAATTACGTACGTGCAAAAGCTCTATACATTTCGCCATCAGCTATCCGGCTGTGAAAAGGGACAGATGAGAATCTATCTGTGTTTGTTTAATTAACAGTTCAAGTTCGCAGACACACGATCGATTTCATGTCCAACTTTAAATCTTTTATGGACTTAAAAGTGTATGATGCTTTCATTATTTAGCACGAGGCGAAGTTCTGCGAATTCTATGAATAGAATCGACAGTTAAATGTGAAGGTTGTTTTCAATGTGCTATGATACTTAGATATATTTGTCAGTTAGTTATGTTTATTTATTTATTAAACCATTTATGCACACACATATAAACAGACAAGAAGATAGGAACAGAAAAATACGTACAAAGGTAATGCTTATTTCTATAGAAATCTCTTCCAGAGAAGATAAAAAGAGATGAGTGTAATAGTAGAAGAGAAAACACAAAGTGAAAAAGTATACTTTAATTTTGTTGAGAGCGAGTGTAATGTGTTAGTTTTGTACTCAAAAAGCTGAACTTTTTCTATTTTGTATTCTATACTCGACTATTCGCAGCCCGCAGTCGCAGCCCTTTGCGATGGTCCGACCAGATAAACTCATCTATCGAAACGAAATTTCATGATGCGCTTCACTTGGCCAAGGACAGACAGAGATGGCGAAACATCGTCAGAGAAAAAGTGATTTCAAGGGAGGATCACGGCCCTCAGTAATGAGGAGCACGACTTGAGGAGGAGACTCGAATATAGTAATTCTATCTCACGAACCGACGCATGGTTACATGTGGTAACCAAGAGTACAAACACGCCGTGAATGAGTGCGTGAAGAAGACTAGTGTCAGCACAGCACAAAACACACGCACGCACACTTCCGACTTCACCATTGTCTCGGACGGTACCGAGTGCCTCTTAGCTTAACACAACACATTCACAGCGTGTGTACATTTGGCAACCACAAGCAAAGGGAACAGCGCATCGCATCGTGAGAGAAAAAAAAAATCCACAGCTTACATTGACAGTAAACGCTTCTCTGGTCACTACAACAATAGTCATCGGTTATTTACCCCTGTAATGGATTGTAATAAAGAACTAGAGACTATATCAACTTTTTACTGCTACCAACACTGTCGCCATCGCCACTATGAAAACCACAAGTTTTTCACACTGGTATGGTATCTGGTTAGGGTTCCATAGAGCAACAAGGAACTTCACTGCACGTTATTCCGTAATGAAAATGATTCTTGTAAAATGCATGCTGCGAGATAGTGAACACGATACTGCGCTCTAAGATACAAATTGTAGACGTCACCCAAAAAGCAGCCAAGCCTAAATGGGACTGGACCGGACACGTTTGTCGTATGTTTGATACTTTGTGGGTGTTGGTGTGGTGTCCACCACAGCATGGGTCCCTGAAAACGTCCTACGGCATCGGGGAAGACCCAAGCGTAGATGGCGGGACGCACTTGAAGCTTTTGTGAGGGTTGGCTCAGGACCGAGTAGCCCTGCAGTATGACAATATAAGCTGATTAATTATTTACCTAATAATATTATGTAAAATATGTACATGCCAATTTCTTGGTGAAGTTTGCCAATACCCAATCCATGAATTGACTTTGCCATTATTATCATTTGAGGCGGCCCGGCAGACCGTAGATTAAAGATTGCGATTAAAATAATAACTGTTCATTTTGACATTGACAGTTCACGACCGTAAGTCGAGTGTGTGATCAGCTCGTGAATGGGAGATCGATTGAAGGATGTTAGTGCATAGCAGTTAAATATTCGGATTGAGATTTGTAGAGAGACAAATCTCCTTCCGAATATAGATCTTAAAGCGTAAGGCGTTCGGGCGTAAGTTCAGTATAGTAGTGTCTTTATTTTAGTAAAAGCGTCACAAACTTTAAACCAAGACTAACATTAAGTAGCAGCGCAAACTGTGCGTATTGTCGCTGCGTTTAGTCGCTGCAAACTCAACTCAACTCAAAGCATTTATTTCAATTAGACCTTTCACAGGCACTTTTGAATTGTCAAACAAAAATCGAAGTTGAAGCTAGGTGCCCATTCCAAAAACGTAGATCTCTCTGGAGAAGAACGGGCAAGAAACTCCAAGGACACTCTTTTAAATCGTGGGTATTACAAAATTTTGGGAACATTATTCTTGGTGCTTCTATATGTGAGAACAATGTAAAAAATTAATAAAAAAAATAAGATTCAAAATAAGCCATGGCAGATAAGAGATGACCAGTCTCAGCAGACGGCGCCCGTTCACGAACTTGACGCATGGATCAGCACCATCCAGCTCAACCATTTTCTAGGGAACCGAATGATCCAACACACACGCCACCATCAGTGAGACATTTAAGTGAGCATGACATACTCTCAACTACCACGTTTTTTCAAGTCGACGTACATCAAAACAACATATTATAAGGATGCATGGTACTCACATTTACAAAAATTTGACAAAATGCTTCTAAATTATACAAAACTATAGTTTCAATCCTATTTGAGAAATTCATAAAATTTGACTTCCAAAAAGAAAGAAAAATATATAATAAGTATCTATTGAAATTTTAATAAATAATACTTGGTTCAGTAAAATCAAAAACAAATTCGTAATGTCACAAAATTAATAAAAATAGGAACAGAAATGTTCGCAATGTCAGAAAAATAATAATAATAGGAACAGTGTTCGTAATGTCAGAAAACATAAAAAAAAGGGGAAGCATCTCTTCCAAATATTAAAATGTTAATTAGTAAGCCTAGGTGGCTGTGGAGCAGGACCAGCATTAAGCCAGGCATTTTTATCTAAGATATAATCATCTAACTTATAATATGCTTGTCTACATAGTGTGCGTTTAATGCATGACTTAAATTTATTTTCACTTAGTTCAAGAATATCGACTGGTAGTTTATTATAACATTTTACACAGTACCCCATAAAAGAAGTATGTACTTTAGACAATCTGAAACGTGGTTGATCTAATTTGTTCCTATTTCTAGTGTTAAAATTATGCCTGTCACTTATCTTACTAAAAAGATGTAGATTTTTCCGAACATACATAATGTTCTCATAAATATATTGAGAAGGTACCGTCATGATGTTAATTGTTTTGAACAGTTCCCTTAGAGATTCGCGTCTGCGGAGGTTGTAAATGGCTCTGACAGCCCTCTTTTGCAGAATAAAGATCGACTCAACATCCGCAGCCCGTCCCCATAGCAAAATACCGTAAGACATGATGCTATGAAAGTAACTAAAATAAACAAGTCGCGCGGTATCCACGTCTGTTAATTGGCGGATCTTCCAAACAGCGTAAGCGGCAGAACTTAGCCGCCCTGCAAGTGATGTTAAGTGAGGACCCCACTGTAGCTTTGAGTCAAGCGTGATCCCCAGGAAAACCGTCTGTTCGACGAATTCTATTATCTCCTTATTCAATACAACGTGACATTCACTACTTCTGACATTCGGTAACGTGAATCTAATGCATTTAGTTTTCTTTCCATTTAATACCAAATTATTTACAGTAAACCAATTATGGACCTTAACTATAGCGCTATTTACCTCGTCAAGCTCCTGTGCGTGTCTCTTAACTTTAAAAATCAGTGATGTGTCATCAGCAAATAACACCATTTGTGGTTGGTTTTTTAGTAAATGAGGTAAATCATTTATATATACTAAAAAGAGGAACGGACCCAATATTGAACCTTGCGGTACTCCCATTTTGACTTTTAAGCCCAAGGAATTCACACCGTTTATTTGAACTTGCTGCAGTCTATCATTCAAGTACGATTTTACCAAGCTAAGCGCAAGTTCACCCAGTCCGTAATGCTCAAGTTTCAAGAGAAGTGTTTCGTGATTCACGCAATCAAACGCCTTGGATAGGTCGCAAAAGATACCTATTGCATCTTGCGCCTCTTCCCATGCGGTAAAGATGTGTTTTAATAAGGTGACACCAGCGTCAGTTGTGCAACGTCCTCTTGTGAAACCATACTGTTGATCGTGTAGGATGTTATTACGATTAAAATGATTGAGCATTTGATTTAACATAACTTTTTCAAACACCTTGCTGAAAACTGGCAAAACCGATACGGGTCTATAATTATTCATATCTTTGCTGTCGCCAGATTTGAAGAGTGGAATAACTTTACTGTACTTCATTAAATCTGGGAACACCCCTTGATCTACACACAAATTAAATATTAACGCCAAATAGGGTGCAACTGTCTCAATAATGGATTGACATACTTTAGTAGACATGCCCCACAGATCTTCCGTAATTTTGATCTTAAGTTGCTTATATGTCTTTACAACGACCACAGGGTTTATATGTTTAAATTTAAATTCCACAGGACAGGTTGAAACATTCGCTCTTAATAAATCAATAGCAAGTGCGGGCGAAGAATTTAAAGTTTCTGTAGTTTTAATAGGAATATTGGTAAAGAAAGTTGCAAATTCCTGAGCAACATCGATGTTATCGCTAATGAGACCGCGGGAAGTGTCCAGTGTGTAATCGGTATTAAGCCTTTTGCTTCTGTTCGTTTCATCGTTTATAATTTTCCAAACTGCCTTAATTTTATAATCTGCTGATTTGACCTTGTGGCTAATGAATGAAGCTTTAGCTACTTTGCAGATATTTTTAAAAGTTTTAGAGTAAGTGGCAACATACTTAGTAAAAGATTCTGTGTTAATATACGGCTTAAGGCCATACAGTTCAAATAATCTTTCTCTACTTTTCCTGATGCCTTTAGTTGCCCAGTCACTAAATAAAAATTTAGGGCAAAAAGTTTTAGATTTTTGCCTAAAATAATTATTGAACTCTGTTTGTACTGATGAAAATAATTCTTTGTACAAAATATTACCATTATTCAAATTTAGTCCCTGAACACTTAACTTGCTAATTAAAGCGCTATTAAACTTATTTAAATTACCCGATGTTATTGGTCTAGTTTGTCTCTGTACTTTTTGAATTGGTGTGTTGGACTCAAAAGTAACGGTTTGACCGCTGTGATCAGAAGGGAGATAATTTACAATGGCTTTATCTAAATAGTCGCAGTCACAAAAAACATTATCAATACATGTAGCAGTAGCCGTAGTTATTCGCGTTGGTTCCAAAAACACATTTGAAAGATTGAATGATTTAAAGAGGCTTAACAATCTGCTACTATTTGAATTATTTTCCAAAATATTAATATTAAAGTCCCCACAAATAATTACTGACTTATTACCAGTTGCAAGTTTTGCCAAAACATCTTCCATTACTGACTCAAATATAGAGTAGTTTTGATAATTAGGAGGCCTGTAAACGCACACTATACAAAGCTTATCTAGCTCAACACACGACAGTTCAATGCTATGTTCCACTGATAGTTTAACTATGTCTGTACGAGTCTTCGATTTTAGACAGTTTTTAATTAAGATTAGCGAACCTCCACGAAGCATGGATTGTCGGTTAAAACAACTGCCCACACTATAGTTCTCATAATTAATTAACATTTCATAATCTTTCAACCAGTGTTCAGTTATACAAATAATATCAAACATTGTTTTTTCTAAAAATAATTCAATTTCTAATTGTTTGGAAGAAAACCCTTGAATATTTTGATGAAACAATGTCAAGGAATTCTGCTTAGCCCCTTTTTTACATTTAGGTAATTGAATGCTAGAAGATACCTTGTTGATGGTGAGCTTAAAAACATTATTACTGGTACCTTCTGTTGTCTTACTGACTAGTTTAAATTATTATCACTAACCACCTTAATATTAGTATCAATACTAATTTTTGTGGTACTAATTACAGTAGACTTCGACATACTACTTATGTCTGAGTTTATATTAAAAGCTAATAGCCGTGCTATTTGACGTCTAAAACTAATAGGCAGATACGCAGTATCCCTAGTCGATTTTAATCTCTCAACAAAAGTGTTGGTGTCAAAAAATATAAGTTTGTCACTATAGCAATTAGCTAATAAATGCATATGGTTATTTAGCATATGTATTTTATGATTTTGCCTACTTGACAAGTGCTGAAAGTATGGAAAAGCACATAATATTATTTTCTGGCACTTAGTCTTCATGATTTCAGTGACACTATCAGTGATGTCATCTTGTTTTACATTAGTACTATTACCCACTAATACAGAAATAATTGCCTTTGGATTATATTTATTCCCAATTACTGATGACATTATCTCTTTGTAGGATTTTCCTGGCATACAATAATTAACAGCAGCTGCAACATACGCAAAATTGTCATATGCGTCAGCGTTTTGTTGCTGCGACTAGAGTTCATTAGACGCAGAGCGGTCGTGACTCGTGCAGGAACCGATCATTTTCTTTGAGTATTTCGAGACAGACGGCCGCAGGGTTCGGCCAGTGAATGTGTTAGGTCGGCTGACGCAGTTGCATGTCGCATAGTGTATGCCATGTCTGACTACGTTTTGCAACAAGAATGTATGCTACTACGGAACCCCTATTCCATACTCGACTTTAAGCTCACGTCTCACATTTTTTATACATTTCCCGGCTTCCATTAGTCATCAGACCGCATTCTACCTCGTTGAATTCTCGTCAAGTATTCGGTTAACGAACGTACCGTACGTATGTTAATTTTAAATAGCCCTTATACCGCAGTACCTTTTGAAAGTTAATTTTAGGTCATTTTTTGTCGTAACATAATTACTTCGAGTGTACAGTATTTTGTTGGTAGGTATGAAAAGATTTTTGTGTGGAATGTATATTAATTTTGCAGTTGTGTACCTCTACCCTATTCAGTTATTTATTTCTTATTACTCGAGTTGATTATCTTTTTTATAGACGTTTTTTTCTCTTTCTATGTAGCACAATAATTTATCGAACCATTTGAGAGGTTTCCGCGCAGGCACCAGACTCCGACGCCAAGTCGGACCGAGCAAAGTTAATCTCCACAGAGAGGGGTTCATGGACGGCTCAGATCCCAACTGCGTATGTGGTACCTCTTCACAGACAATGGCCTACCGTTTATCCTGCGCCGCATGCCCAGTCATCTGTGCATTTGATGATCTTTATGACAGCGTCAGTGAGCGGAGTTTGCTCAGCTCAATTTTGGGCCAAAGATGTTTGAACGTTTTACCATCGATACGGTAATAAAATTCATATAGTAGTTCCAAAACAATACAAGTATTAATTCAAAATCTCTTTCAATATAATCACCATATACGTATGTTACTACCAAAATAAAGAAATATAGGTACGTACCTACATAATTTTACTTTGTTACTCATAATTAAATCAATGTCCAACACCCTTCAAACGCCCTTATATTATATTTTTCAACTTGAACAGTGAACACAAAGGTTCAGTTATTAAATTAAATTTAACCCGTTCGTGTCAGGTCTTTCAACGGGATTATTAAATGGTGAACCGTGTCATGTATTTTTAGGTGGCTTCGTGGCATTACCGTTATGAAAAGAATATTTTTTGGACTAACAAGTTACACAAAAATTTATATGTATACTCACGGCTTCTTCCAATGGGAGCAGTCAGTAACTTCAGAAAATCACCTGCTACGTGCATACTCCTCTTGCTTCGTTTATGTTCATACATCAGTGGCCCTAGTGTGAGTTTCATTTAACTATCTCGATCTAACGCATCGAGCGGCGGGCGCTCCGATTGGTCCGTCACCAATCCACGGCCAATTGGAGCGCCGAACGCGCTCGAAGCGTTTGATCGAGTAGGTTAAATGAAACTCGCACTAAGGCCTCTGGTCACATACTCACGCCGGTTGCGAGTATGCGCTACACCACTGACCTTTCAGAAGAACATCATCAATAAGGTCACTTATGTCCTCCTAGGGTGTCCCCTCCCGGCGTTTCCACTCACATCATCATCTTGTGTTACTCGCCTTTCATTCATCCTCAACTTGACCAAACCATATAGGTAAGCATCCCGGGTCGACGGCGCATTGTGTTCCACGCACGCCTTAAAGAGATGTCAGCATCAATTGATGGGGTCCAAAAGGGCCGATGCCTGCCAGGGGTACGGGTTGTTTGAAAGAGATACCGTCGCCCCTGACACACAAGAAGGAAAACGGGTGGGTTTTAGTCACGCACTACCGTTCCACCCTAGAGTGGGAGAAGGTATTTGATGATTTCCCAGCCAAAAAAAAAAGCCATCTAAGCATACTCTTTGAAATTTTTGTCACTACATCTTCCTTTAAACCGCAACGTTGCCTTATCACTTCATTCCTATTATTCATAGGCACACCCACGTAAGCAAGTTGTTTAGTTTTATGTAGTTATCTTTATCTTTTGTACGGTCCCTTGTTCTACGCCGCGATAGCCCCATTTTTCGAGGTTGTAGTTTCGATCCCTTATCATCTTCTGCTTAGCCTTTTCTCAACTGTGTTGAGGTCGGTTTCCTGTCTCATCGGATGCATCTGAATACCAGTATTTTACTTGGAGCGGCTGCCTATCTGACCTCCACAACCCGCTTTCTGTCTAATACGAAACACTTTGGTAAGACTGGTTGTCAGACTTTAAGAGCTTCTGATGACTCGTAACGACTCTTAGTGAGCCACGTAGTTTCGATCCCAATCCGAAAATCTTTCACTATTGTGAAACATTTTACTTCAGTAAATAAATACTCGTTTTAAATGTTATCCAACGATACGAGACTATAACATAAATTTACTGAAAAACAAATTTTTAGTAAACTTAAACACATAGACGTCACGAAAGGCCCTGGGCCGGATTCTATACCACCTTCTTTTATTAAACGTTGCAGCCATGTTCTCTCCTTACCATTGCAGTTAATTTTTAATTCCTCTCTTGAAGAAGGAATCTTTCCTGAGGTATGGAAAAGTGCAAGAATAGTCCCGGTATTTAAAAAAGGTGATCCTGCAAATGTTAAAAACTACCGCCCCATCTCAATCTAATTTTTTTTTTTTTTTTTTTTTTTTGGGTGGGAAATCATCAAATAACTTCTCCCGCTCTGGGTGGAGCAGGAGGGCGTGTCAGACTTTTACTGACTAAAACCCAAAAAAAAAAAAAAAAACAAAAAAAAAAAAAAAAACTCAATCTTATCATGCTTTCCTAAAATCTTCGAGTCTCTTGTTTGTCCGGTCATCACTCGCCACATTGATAAAATTATCTCACCAAATCAACATGGTTTTAAAGCTGGTCGCAGCGTGGAAACGAATCTTGTCGAGTTTGTAACAAACGTAACTCTAGCTCTTGACAAAAGATTAGAAGTAGATGCTGTATACACGGAGTTTAGCAGTGCGTTTGATAAAGTTGATCATTCTCTGTTACTGTCGAAGTTGGAACACAATGGCATACATGGCTCACTATTAACCTGGTTTTCGTCTTATCTATCTCGTAGATCACAAATTCTTGTCGTAAATACACGATGATAAATGACGATCGTAAATACATGAATCTTATCCATACTTTGCTGACTCAGGTGTTCCTCAGGGTTCTCATCTTGCACCAGTTCTGTTTTCACTCTTCATTAACGACATTATAGATCACATCCATCACTGTAAATATTTAATGTTTGCCGATGACCTTAAAATTTACAGAACTATCAATTCGAATGTAGATGTTACTCTAATACAAGAGGATCTAGATAGGATTGAGCAGTGGTGCCACTTGAACCGCATGAAACTTAATGTCCAAAATGTAGCCACATTCGATTCAGTAGGAAAAAGCAATCCAGTGCTGTTTCATATAATATAAAAGGAACATTATTAGAATCGGTTAACGAAGTTCGAGATCTGGGTGTCATCATGGATGATAAAGTTAACTTCAGAAGTCATATTGATAGCATCGTCACAAAATCAGCAAGGTTACTTGGATTTCTTAAGAGAAGCACTAAAGGGTTCAAGCTGGCTAGAACTAAAATTGTGTTATACAATGCCTTAGTTCGGAGCCAACTTGAATTTGCGAGCGTGGTGTGGAATCCGCACTACGTAGTGCACTCACAAAGAGTCGAAAGCATTCAGAGAGCCTTTACACAACATCTAGCGTATACCTTCGGTAAAATATCTCCCCGGTGTCCATATAAACAACGTGTTCGATGCTACAATATGGATTCTCTGCGCGATCGTCGGCTCACACAGGATCTAATATTCCTCTACAAATTGGTCAATAATAAATTAGACTGTGACAAATTAGTTGAGCTTATTGGATTAAAAGTTCCTTACAAAATACCCAGATATCCTATCACTAATGTATTCCACACTCAAGCATCCAAGACAAATATTGGGGTAAACTCACCACTAAACAGAATCAGTGCAGAGATGAATTCTTTGATAAAAATAGTACCAGATGTCGACTTACACCATGATTCCATTAAAGTTCTAAAAGCCAAAATACTGGAGTCCCGATAATGCAAGGAAAATTTGTTATGTTAGTGTATTTTGGAAACTTTTACCTGTTTGTACTCTATTTTAGAAGCTATAGTTTAAATTATTATCTCATTTTTGTTTTATTTATATTTTTATTTTTTAGTCATAAGCAAGTGGACAAAATTCGATAGTCTTGTAATCTTATTTTTCTTTTTGTTAATCTTAAGCTCAAAAAGTAGGTAGCCGTTTTTATTTCTTTTTTTCTTATTATTATTGTGTGTTATCACTTACTCATAAAATTGTTGGTTAACCTGTAATTGGCGACTGTGTAAGTCCAAAGCCATCACTGCAATGCATATAATATATTATACACAGAAGCTGTTGGTGTACCTTGATAAATAAATAAATAAATAAATAAATAACATATATCAGACAGATGAATCATCAGAATTTATTCACGGGCATTAAACATACAAATAAGTTATGTCTCAAATTATCAACGGAGATAATTATGGTACTCAACGTTCATGCATTAAATCAATCATAAACGTTTATAACATCTAACCTTGATTCGTATTTATTCGTCGAGTAGAGGTGAATCTATGGCTAATGGTACACCCACATTTCGCCGTTCTATGTCATAGAGGGCGAGCCTATTGCCATCAACTCAGCACAGCTCTAGACTTTGGGGTGCTACTGAGAAATCCCAGCAAGCTTAGCATGGTCGACATTTCTCGGTACAAAACTGTCAATTGTCCACACGAAAACGTCATTTTTGCCCACTCTTCCGTCGACAAAACGCTTCTCTACGGTTCTCGTCCTAAGCCTGAAGATGGAAAAACCCAATAACACTTTGCATGATCTGGGAATCAAACCCAGAACCGCATGTTCAGCAGAAGTGCTTGCGACCACTAGATCAGCGAGGCAGTTTGCAGTGTTTTAATCCGTCAGACGTTAGACTTAACTACCAAATTAAAAGGATGGGGTCTAGTCAAGCTCTAATACTCTAAATAATTGAATAAGTCGAAATCTAAAGGGGCCATTCATTTTCATCAGCCTATAATGTTCCCATTGCTAGGCCATAGGTCTCCTCCCGGTGAAAGGGAATGGGCCGTAATCAGTTTTTTTTGTTTTTTGTGTGGGAAATCATCAAAAACTTCTCCCGGTCTGGGTGGAGCTGGAGGGCGTGTCAGACTTTTACTGACTAAAACCCACCCGTGTTCCCTCAGTAGCCCGTAAGCCAGGGGCTGTGGTATCTCTTTCGAACAAACCCGCACCCCTGGCAGGCATCGGCCCTTGCGGGCCCCATCTTTTTTTGTGCTGACATCTCTTTGAGGCGCGCGTGGAACACAACGCGCCGTCGACTTGGGCTTGGTCCTTACCGGACAGCGAGCTACCCATTCAAATCAAATCAAAAGTCATTTATTCAAACTAGGCTGAGAGTCAGCACTTTTCGAACGTCAAAAAAAAAAAAAAAAAGAATACATAAGACAGTCCCCCCAAAACGCCCACCCTTCGACACTTCCTAGTGCTTTAGCTGGAAAGAAGAAGTGGCGCAACAAACTCCCCAGCAGCACAGCTGTCTGTTAAGTTAGAAGAACTTGATTCTGTACAATAGGTACAATAGAAAAAAATAAAATGATTTAAAGAGTCTAATAAAATAAACAATTAAGTATATGAATGTAATTCATACAACCTGTCAGTAGGTAAGCTAATTCTGGTGAAAGAACACAAACATTGTCCTGAGTTAATCACAGCGACCAACTATTCTTATCGTTCAAGTAGTCGTTAATAGAATAGTATGCCTTAGAACAAAGGTTAGATTTTACTTTGGCTTTAAACGCACTAAAATGTAAATCTAACAAAGAAGAGGGAAGCTTGTTATAAAAGGTTATACCAAGCCCAACTAATGTTAAAAACTAATGTAAATGATGCACGTAGTTTATCCTTATTTATAGTATTAATATTATGAATATCACTGTTTTTAGTGTATAAGTGTATATTTTGCCTAATATATAAGAAGTTAGCGAATATGAATTGCGATGCCACCGTGAGAATACCGATATCTTAAAAAAAATCTCTTAGAGACACTCTAGCCCCCAGTTGGTAAATTGCTCGAACAGCTCGCTTTTGAAGAACAAAAATATTTTGAATATCAGCGGCTTTGCCCCACAACAGAATGCCGTAGGACATAACGATATGAAAATAACTAAAATAAACTAACCGAGCTGTTTCAACGTCAGTGTATTGTCTTACTTTTCTAACGGCATAGGCGGCCGAACTGAGCCTTCCCGCTAGGCTTGATATGTGTGAGCCCCACTGAAGTTTAGCATGTACTGTTATGCCCAAAAAAAATACTCGCCGTCCGCAAGCTCATGCCTACGGTGGCCGGAAATCGGCCTGGGATTCCCGACGCCCAGGGCGTCTCCGTATCCTGCGGCGGCTAGGGTCGCGAGGGCGCATATGCTGCCTCTCCCTCACGTGCGCCGCCTCCCTCTTCACGAGCGTCACTGGCATCACTGCTTCACTGAAGGAGGTGACGGCTACCCATGCACTCTCGCTCCGTACCATGGCCATGGACCAGGGCCGGACGCGAGAGATGCCCAGTGCGTGTTGGGTGCCAGTTTGTTCTAAATCTTTCCATTTAAAATGTTTTTGCTTGAGTAAACTTAGCTAGAATATGCCACCCCTACCTTTTGCTACTTTTCTTGTCGGTCTTCACCAACGTGACCAAGAAAATAACTTTCTAGCAATTTCTTTTGACTCATTTTTCCCCCGTTTTCCTTTCAATATTCCCTGTTATAACCAGCACTGAAAGTTTTAAAGAAACGAATGCTTTGAAGTTTTAATATTAAATTAATAGTTTCAACAAAGTCTTGGATATGTAGGTCAGTCATTAAGGTTGGTTGTGTTGTGGGGCTTACAACTCAGGTTGCCCCAGATGTACTCGGGCACTATTCTGCCCACCAGAGACTAAAGAGCAGTAACAGCCCTTTTGTGATTTTTCGTTTTATTAGTGATTCTGAAAGCGGGTTTCTTAAGCTTTCTATTGAATTAACTTACTTATTTCTAAGACTATTAGAATGGTTTTTATTTAACAGTTTTCACTTACTGCAAACGAAAAAAATTAACAATTTGGCGTGATTTCCCAACTAAAATACAGTATAAATTATACTGCAGATTAAATTTTAAGGTTTCATAACTAAAATGCAGTAAGCAATATAATTTTACAGTTCTTTAGATAGTTTTATATTTCTGGAAAAAAATTAAAAAAAAAATTAATACGCAGTAAAATTTACCGCCATACAAGCTATTTTTACTGCAAATTAAGAAAATACAATTTATTGTCACGAACTCCCAACTAAAATGCAGTAAAATCAAAGCTTGTCGCATTTTAGTTGTGAATACTTAACATTCTTTTATCATTATAAACTGACTAACACGCAGTAAAATACAGCATTACTGCAGATTAGTTTGGATAGCATAATGACACAGATATGATTATTCCTAGCTAAAGTGCAGTTAATGTTTTAAATATTAAGATATTAAGAGAAAACTGTCAAAGGAGGTTGTGCATTCTGCGCAGGGTCCTTTATTAATTAGATGTTTTTTTTTATTTTTGATATGTAAATTTTACATAAGTGAGTTGAATTATTGTGATTAAATAATAAGAAATAAACGGTCTTTAAAATGTGAACTAGCTATTTTTCTTACTGCACTAGTAAATTGAACACTTTTTTCTTAAAAAACTAACTAAAATGCAGTATTTTTTTGACCTTACTGCATGTTAGTTGGGTTTCTTGACAAAATAACTGATCCAAACGCAGTAATAGGGCTTTTTGCTGCATTTTACTAAGTTTAAAATGGTATTTTTTACAAAAAAGGCTATGCAGTAATAGGCACCAAAAAGAATAAAATGGCCATAATAAATTCAGTTATTAAGATATATTTTTTTTTATTGCTTTAACGTGTGAACCTATGCCTTTACAACCTTTCTGCATTCAAATTTTTTTGCTTATACATTCTGTTGATTTTTTAAAATCAATTCTTAACTTTAAATGCGTTTTACTCGAAATCGTGATTTTGCTGTTACTGCACTTTAGTGTATGGTGGGCAGTATTTATTATTAACTACTGCTCGCCCAGGGGTCGAAATTCGACCATAATTAATTTAAATAGAAATATATTACTAAATGAAAATATTGGCTTTCTACACTCTTTTCTCCATATAAACTCTAACTGTGCCAAATTTCATACCTGCCGTGCAAAATTGGTAAAAAGGGGTACAAAGTTTTGTTTTTCGTAGGGCAAATACCTCGCTTACCTTTTCACACTTATCTCGGTGTAATGCAATTATAGTTCAGGCATTCGTTTACTTACCTTTTTTACTATATCTTTGTGACAGATGTCGAAGACTATTGGGAACACTTAGCTCAGCTCCGACATAGTTTTGGCCAATGATATAATAATATGTATGATGACAAAACCTCTCCTCTGCCTAGCCTTTCCCAACTTTGTTGGGGTATGATTCCAGTCTAACCGTATACAGCTATCTTAATTCGACAACCCAACCACCGGGGCAATACGATACCCTTGCGACTGTTTTACTGACAGGCTTAACGTGCTCTCCGACGCATGGAGGGGTCTTGGTATATAAAGATGGTCAGGGTCACCCATCTACGGATCAACCAAGGCATGAGTAGCTTAACCTGATCGATCGAACCGTGGTTTTTTTATTTTTTATTACAACCGTAATTACTTTGCCACAAAGACCCACATAAACTACAAAACCATCCTCTTAATAAAAATGTAACAGCTTCGAATACACGTCAACAACAACTGACATTTCTAAAGCAACCCGTTATTCATAGTTGGCAGTATCTACGAGGCAACTGTAGTTAATCATGTTGCCAACCCGACCCGTGTGCTGTTGTGTATTTATTACACCTATTCATTTTCGCTGATTGATATTCCACATAGGTTTCACTTCATCATTCAAAATTAGATACTGTAGGAAAATTAATAGGGTTCTGAATTTCTGATTGGTTTTGAGAGTAGTTCCCATTCCCGTGGGATTACGGGGATAAAATATAGCCTATGTCACCCGGGGATAGTATAGTTTCCTAACAGTGAAATAATATTTCAAATCGGTTCAATAGTTTTGGAGCCTATTTATTTATATTTATTTAGATACTCTTTATTGTACACCAGAAAATACATGACAAAAATAAAACATTAAGGGGATACTTTGCGCGGGCTCGAACTCACTGGTGGGCCTGGCTAAAAATCACGCTGTCTCACCAGGCTTCGTATCCGACAGAGATAGTATCAGTGGTGAGCAGTTAGACGCTAGTCTACACGCACAACGTTACTGAGTGAGATGCAGGAGCATTTTTGGCAAAAAAATTGCGAAAAAATTAAGAAAAGTCCTTCAGAAGATCGGGTTTTATGAAAAAACCACGGCATAAATCAATGACCAATAAAATTTATTGAACTTATTGTTAATTGAACTTTGTCGGTACCGTCTTGGTTTTCGAGATTTTACACTCCTTTTATTACTTAAACACGCTCAAAGTTAGGTTAAATTAGCAAGAAAAACTTTGTTGGCTCATAACTTTTTAATAGCTTTTTATTTTATTATTTTGTTTCTGTACAGACAATAATAATAACGAGACAAAACCATACCATGTTTAATTTTTGATGTACATAGTCAAACAGTGGAGTAAAACTCTCCCGAAGTTTGTATGGAAAAAATGTGGACAAGTGTCACCTTAAACACTAAAAACATACAATGGGCGGCCTTATCGCTTTCTGCGATCTCTTCCAGGCAACCTTGGAATGGACAGTGATTGCGTGGACATAAAAATGGGGTTGATTTTGGTGCAAAAAAAAATAGATACAAAGATATATTCAAATATACTGTATAATGCAAACAAACAATGAAATCTTTCCTCTTTATAATATCAGTATTTAGTTGTAGGAAAATTAATAGGGTTCTGAATTTCCGACTGATTTTGAGAGTAAATTACAAATATTGGAAGAGAAAAGTCATATGGCTAGAAAGGGGTTGAATACTGAGGTGACGGTTGATGCAAACGAACCAACCAACCTACGTAGCAACCTACTAACCAATCAACTCATTATTTACGGGTAAAATGAGTATGGAAGACGAATTTATTCTTAGTTTATTCTTTATAAACTATTCTTTATAATCTTTAATCTAATGTCGCGGGCATCGCGTTGATATGGAAACCTTTTGGATTCGAACGAACACTTTGTTTTTTTTTTTAATACTTACTTATGTTTTTATAGCTATGATTGTGTTTAGTTTAGGTCCATTCATCATGAACTATCAGAATAAAAGTGATGCGCCACTTTTTTTTAATATCGCAGCATCGTGCCTTTTGGCCTGGCACACTTGGTTTGTTTTTTATTATTTTTGTACAGCTTACTTTTGCTATGATTGTGATAAGTTCAGTTAGTGATCTTCCTGTGCTATAAGCCAATGAATACTTTTTATATTTCTGTTTAAACTGCCAAAAAAGAATAAAGGTTTGATTCTGTGCTTTCAATAGACGATTCGGTTACAAAAACAGTCGCTGCAACCAGCAAATACAAATGGAAAGTGAAATTAAAAAGGCAAAAAAGTGCAGGAAACCGCTACAAACAATCTGCTAACAACACAGAACATAGTCGAATCCGATATCCGAAACCGCAAAGCGATCGACGTTTCCATTTCCATTATTAAATAGAAAACGTTAAAGTAGGTTTCCTATACTCAAAGCGGGAATGGAGTACTTATTTAATTTTGGAAATACTAGTGTTCGTCCAGTGGTCGAAATTCGATCATAGTACATTTAAATTTTAAGCAACTCACTTTAAGAAAATCTAAAATATTAACATTCTGCACTTCTTCTCCATATAAACTTTAACCGTGCCAAATTTCATAAGCCTCCGTCCGTGAAATTTTTGTAAAATCGAGTAAGTTTTTGCTTCAATTAACAAAAGTATTGGTACAGAAATTATAAAGATAGAAAGGCGGAATACGCTATGTCGAGAAAACCCAAAGTTGGGAGTTGATGGCACGAATGGAAGAAGAGTGAAATCTTAGAACGAATTAAAACTGTAAACAGTATACATAGATTCTCAAATAAAAAATGTATTGGTACAGAAATGATAAGGATAGAAAAGCGGAATACGCTATGTCGAGCAAACCCAAAGTGGGGAGTTGATGGCACGAATGGAAGAAGAGTGAAATCTTAGAAAGAATTAAAACTTTTAAACAGTTTTCAGCAGTAACTTTAAGCTACCCGTACGTGCAAATAGAAATTTCCCGACAAGCGGTTATTTGATATTCAAGATATTGAGCAGTCAGGAAAAGAGTGTTAAGTTTTGGTTTCGTTAACCCTGGCCTCTTCTCATACCTACTGACATGCTTTGATCACCACGCTTGCTAAAGACGTGTTGGCGATTTCAGAATTTACTTGTCGTCGCATCGCATCCCCCTGCTCACATTTCACACTAGCGTTCTTACTGACTTTTCTTTGTTTAGCTGAGCTTCTAAGGCTTATTTTAAAGCCTTCTTAAAGATTTGGGCTTTCAAATACGACTGTTAGTCCCAGAGGATAGCGCGTTTAAACAAACACACAATAAAAAACAAAGTCTTATGCTTTATTATTAAAATAAATACAGGTTTCCTAACGATGTTCTCCTCCACCAATGTAAGTGATGTCTAAGATAAACTTGGAAATGTACTTAAGAATTGAAAGAATCACATTGTTCCTTGACCGGATTTGAACCCACAACGTTGTGTATGGAAGCGAGGCCTTAATCATTAGCCGAGAAAAACAGCCAAACCACGCACAGCTCAATAAAATCTCCATTGTTTGAACGTCTTACACTCCATCTAATTTCAACCGAACCTTCAAGCGTTGAGCTACAGACAGAGAGCCAAACAACTAGAAATGGGTCAAGTAGCTACCTTCCATTGAAGTGGATCTTATGATAGATTTGACACCAATCTGTCATTGAATTCTTTGCCGACGTTCAAATTCAAACGGTGGTTTGTGGATTGTTGGAAAAGCGTTCTTTTTTTACTTTTTCTTTTCCCTCGGCTCCAGAGTGTCGCTGCGTGATGTTATATAGCCTATAACCTTTCTTTTAAATAATAGGGCCATCAATTGCAACAAGATATTTTCAATTTTCGGTAGTTCCAAAGATTAGCGCGTTCATCAAATCAACAAACAAAAAATATTAAACGAACTCTTCAGCTTTATCATTAGTACAGATAAAACAATTACTAAGTCGAATATACTATAAACGGCAGCAATGTTTAGAAAAAAAAAAAAAAACAAAAAGGATTAAAGTAGAAGCCTTTAAAAAAAAATCGTAGAGATTGCCGCATTGCTCTAGTGGCGACTGAACCACTTGGGATTATCACCTCGGGTTTGACAATTTTTAACCGACTTCAAAAAGAAGGAGGTTATCAATTCGACATGTTTATATATTTTTTTTTATGTATGTTCGGGCATAACTCCGTCGTACATTGACGGATTTGCAAAATTATTTTTTTGTTCGAAAGAGGTTTACTCCGAAATGGTCCCATTAAAATTTCATATAGATCTGATGATGCGTTTCGAAGACAGACAACGGAACTCTTCAAAAAATTACAGCAAATCAACCGCGAATGTTGCTATCGCATATGTATGCATTGTTTTGACCCCAAGGATGATGAAATTTCGAATTGGTGTGGGGTAGGTAACTAAAAATTGAAAAATAAAAACTTTTTTCAAAAAAATAACAACCGACTTCCAAAAAAACACTACAAAGTGCAAAATACTTTAATTTCGGAAGGCGGTGACAAATAATTAAAATACACATCCAAAGTCACCGCCTTCCGAAATTAAAGTTATTTTGCACTTTGTAGTGTTTTTTTGGAAGTCGGTTGTTATTTTTTTGAAAAAAGTTTTTATTATATTGGGATTCCTTTTAGTAAATCTTCAGCACGAAGTCTGAATTTCTACTAGGTTAGTGGCAATAAAGTGCCCTTAGATATGAATAGCACAATACACTCACATTACTGAGGCACAAGCCTCTTTGAAAAAAATACTGGCGTTATATATATATGAAGATTGACAGATTCAATCGATAAAAAAACATTGAAAGTTTCCCAAATCAAGCCCCGACGTCCATACAATAGACGCTTGAGTTGACATCAATGTGACGTATCATTTGACATCAATTTGCTGTACCCAGCCTGACGGACACGCCAACAAGGTCGAATAGAATGTGCTATGAAAGTTTAATTGATTTGCTATTCTACAAACTTGTTTGTGAATGTTCAGGCGACACCAACGGGTTTAGAGGTCGGGGTCGGTCGAGGACGGGTATACAGGGTTATTGGAAAAACACCAACAAACCTCTTAAGAGGTCATTGTACTCATCTTTATGAACAACTTTTACTATGGGACCGAACCTGAAATCGCGAAAAAAAAAAGCAGCTTTTCCTTACATTTATGTTACACGAACATAAATATAAGGAAAAACTCATCAAGATGTAAGGAAAAGGTTAGCACCGTCCCATTTCTTTCCGTGGGTGTCGTAGAAGGCGCCTAAGAATGGGCAACAGCGTTCTCTATGCATTTTACCACCATACTGCGATCGCCAACCCGCCTGCCAAGCGTGGCGATTATGGCAAAACCCCCCTTTTGGGGGAGGGGAGGCCCTTATCTAGCAGTGGACGTCTTTCGGCTGAAATGATGGTCAAATCAAATCATTTATTGGTTTGCAAACATAGGTAATTTTAGTACATAGATGTTTCATTTATTTTATGAGTCCTCCATGTTCTACCGTCACATGGGCATGCAAATCATATATTATTATTGAAATTACACAAATTAATAATTTTTAAATAACAGTAAAGAAAATAAATACTACAAGCCACAAATTCATGTCAAATCGTTTGAATTTCAGTAAAAATGTCACAATAATACGAAAACGTCAAATTTCACCAGGCAAAGGTAACACAAAAAAAAATCAAAGGTCACTAAGATACACAAATAAAATAGAAATTAAAAAATGTAAAAAAAAAGAAAAATAGCATGTCAATCGGTGAGTGATTCATCATTAAGGAAGTCGTCAATTGTGTAATAACTTTTCAATTAAGATGATGATGACATTCGTAAATGAGACTCCAACAGATCAGGGAAGCCATGGCATTGAATGGAGAAGGCACCTTTCAAACGGGAGTGTTCACCAAGTGGTATGATGAGTCGAATTCCACAACATCATCTTACCCGTCTAGACTTTTCTCAAGTATATTGGGGTCGGCTCCCAGTCCAACAAAATGCAGCTGAATAACAGTATTTGACATCAACTTGCTGTATCCAGCCTGACGGACGCGCCAACAAGGTCGAATAGAATGCACAGGCGATGCCCACGGGTTTAGAGGTCGTATAAATGAAACTAGAACAGACCAGGGAAGCATGGCATTTAAGGGAGCAGGCACCAACTAGGTGGGAAATTTTACAGGAAGCGACTGCCTATCTGACCTCCACAACCCAGTTACTGGGTAACAAGATACCCCTTGGTAAGTCTGCTTGTCAATCTTTCGGGTTTCTGTTGACCCGTAACGACTTTCAGAGATTTTCCACTAACAGCCGGCACTAACGGCTAAACGTGCTTTCCGAGGCACGAAGGGGTCTTGGTATATAAAGATCGTCACCCATCAACAGACCAACCGCGGCAATGGTAGCTTAACCTAATAAGGCTAGGCCGATTGAAATTGAAGGACTGCCAGCAACCCAAAAGCAACCTTATTTTAACGAGGACAAAGATCACTTTGGTGTTGACAGTGACGCAAAATCAGGGGTAAAATAAGCGAACGACATGTACACTACTACTTACGTCAAGTTACGTCTCTCGAAAATTAAATTGTATTCTAGGCTTATCAACATAAATACGTTATCGAAGCGATCATGATACGGCAATATGTTGATATTGCTGGTCGCACCTACCTACCCAACCCTAGGGAAATTAGACTATCACAGTATTCACAGTACGTTATTATGTTATCAGAATACACATAGCCCATCCCATTTAATATATAATATATCAATATTTGCACTTTCGCAATTTAAATATGAAAACTCGTGTCTCTTGCTAGGTTGACGTATTTTTTTGGATTCAAAGCTTGTTACCCTGACTTGCATAATAAAAATATATCGAATGCGTAATTTACTCACATTGTCCTTTATCTGTAGCTCAGTACGATCGATCAGCTTGTCGCGGTTGGTCTCTGAATGGACCAACCGCGATTTTCGTGCTTACAGTGCCTCGGAAAGCACGACAAACTGTTGGTCTCGGCTGTCATTTAAAAATCAAAAAAATCAAAATCAAAATATTTTTATTTCATATATGAAACTTATGAAACGTCAGAAGCTAGGTGCACGGTTCCAAAATGTTGTTTCCTATGGAGAAGAGCCGGCAAGAAACTCCACGGTTACTCTTTTAAAAATGATTGGCTTTAACAATGTTTTCAGATATAAAATGTATGGGAGGACAGTGCAGGCCTGTAAATAAGTACCAGGTACTTAGACGAATCCAGAATAGAAAATCGTCTACAAATCTACAGTCTGTAAGGCCTACAACGTTCTCCCATTCACAATATGTAAAATAATCTACATAAATAAAATGAACCTAATTAAACATAGTGACATGATTAACATGACAATCACTAAAAAATAGTTGATATAAAAATTGATGTATAATGTCAAATAATAACGAGAATATGTCAGCATTGTAAAAATAAAAAGAACATTGAGAGCAGTTAATAGACTCACATAGATATGCTGTTAATGAGGTACCAGGGAAGCCACATGTGCAGAAGGAATTAATGCCAAACTTCCCTGTCTTCAACGTAGTCTTTTATCTTATAATATGCTTTTTTGATAAGGATACGTTTGATGTGCGTTTTAAACTTTCCATCGCTAAGTTCTGTAACTGACTTTGGCAACTTGTTATTAAAGATCTTTGACAGTCGTTATGGGTCATCAAAAGCCCGTTAGTCTGACAACCAGTCTTACCAAAGGGTATCGCATTACCCAGTAACTGGGTAGTGGAGGTCAGATAGGCAGTCGCTTCATGTAAAGTACTGGTATTCAGCTGCATCCGGTTTTGGAGACACGTGTGAGTAAGCGTGAAGATCAATGCATTTTCAGTCTTTCACAGGGATTATTATGTAAAACTCAAACTGAAAGCATTTATTTCAAACTATGTGTTGCCCGCGGCTTCGCCCGTGTGGAAGTTGAAAATTATCCCTCGGGAACGTACTACCCCTGGATGAAAAGCGTCCTATGTGATAATCCAGGTTATAAACTATCTGTGTGCCAAATTTCATCCAAATCCGTTCAGCCGTTTTTGCGTGGTTGAGTATCAAAAATCCAAATATCTTCATAAACTTTCACATTTATAATATCAGTAGGATAGGATAAACTAATTACAGGTAATTTTGAATTGTCAAAGAGTCGGAAAGATGAAGCTAGTTGCCCATTCTACAGCGTAGTAGGTAAAACAATTGTAACACTATGATTCCGGTTTCGTCTGAAGCACCCATTTGCCAAACACGATGACCGTCATCGAGGACCTATGAAAATTTTAATGTCCTCGCCGATCCGTACAAACTGTCCACTAGATTGTCGAGACAGAGTTTCAACAGACGGATTTAATTAGCAACTTTTCATGCTAATAAAATCTCATATACCTACATAAATATACTTCCTATCGTTCTGTTATCCCTTACCCGTCTCTTTGAACACCCACGGGTACGGAAGGGTCGTCTATTTGCGATATTAGGGGTTAATAAACTTTACGTAGTAAGATTAATATGAATCGTTCCGTAATGTTTGCGAATCTTATTGGAAAATGGCGTGATCATCATCATTGTCATCGCAGCTGTGTGGGGCCACGAATTCAGCGGAAATACGCACGGACGACGTGAAGGACAATCGTCAGGAAAACCCTACCTCCGAACAAGGCTGGCTACCGGCGCGCAAAATACGTAACTCCAAGCGGCGAGTGGTCACTGGCAGCGGACAAGAGGATAACGAACTCAAAACTGTGGAAAAACTGAAATTTTTACAGGCTTGGTCTTTTAAACCGGAGACCACGGAACAAAACGTAACTAACTATTTGAATAAGCTTCAAAGTTGTGAACAATATCTTGTGGAGAAACGTGTAATAAAAACTACGAGGCACGCTGCATTCGTAATTGCCTTTCCTGAGAGCTTGAATGAGCGGATAAACACGCCGACGGCGTGGCCCGCAGGAGTGAAGTTGTCTGATTGGTTTCCGAGGCGTCCCCGCGAGCAGCGGGGGGATACAAGCTCCGAGATTCGCACCGCCGCCGGCGCCGCCGTCAGTGCAAGCGCAGTCATCGGCTGCTCCTCTCAGTGAACACAGTATGAAACGACGAAACGTGAATGACTTTGGGTATGCTAGTGCTAATAGTTTAAATAGTTCCCACTCGCAAACGTTGGGAAAGGTGTACTCGAACGGTGTGAATGTGGTGCAAGCTAGTAACAGGAAATGTTCATTAGATCTTTTCTACCAAAATGTTAGAGGACTACGCACGAAATTAAAATCATTTTATAATAATATTGTAGGGTCTATGGCTGACTTGGTAGCCATAACTGAGACTGGAATAAATGATTCGATACATGATGGTGAACTGGCTCCGTGTGGGTACACAATACTAAGATGTGACCGCGCGGATGGCCGTAAACACGGAGGGGTCATGCTGGCCGCCACCACGCGCGGTGCTCTCGAGCTACGCAGAGTACCGTTACCTGATAACGTTAGCTTGAACCACCACCCGTTCGAAATCATATGTGCGACGGTATTTAGACAAAATATTTTTCTCTTTTTGTGTTGTGTTGCGTACATTCCGCCAAAAACTATTGAAAGGGAATATATGTATATGTTCCATCTACTAGAGCAGTTATGTGTTAACTACGATAAAGTTGTTTTAGTGGCTGATTTCAATATGTACTCAACGAATCAGGACGTGCAATGTTATTACGAATATTTTGTCACCTTCTGTGGGTTCCGCCAATGCAATAACATTCGGAATTGTAACAATCGTACTCTTGATTTAGTCCTTACTACTTTGCCTGAAGACGATATTGTCGTAAGCGAAGAATGTGAGGAGTGTCTATCATGTATAGACCCACAGCATCCGCCACTGCGAATAAGCATAAGTCGTGCGCGAGTCCCTGCTGACCCTGGCGGCCCGGTACCGCAGGCTGCTACCTCACTACCGCGATGGAATTATAGTAGGGCGGATTTCCATTCGTTATACTTAGCACTTGCAGGGGTAGACTGGAGCGCCCTGTACGAAGCGAGTAATGCTGACAACGCATATAAGATTTTTTACGACATATTTTACAGGATTTTAGATGGTAGCACTCCAAGAAAGAGCTTCAAGCGTGATTGCTCTCGTTATCACTACCCAGAATGGTTCACTGCTGACATAATAAGTCATATTAAACAGAAGGCTTTTTGGCATAAATCTTTTAAGAAGACTAGGTCGGACAGTGACTATATTAACTTTTCTAACTTTCGTTCTGTTGTCAAAGTTATGATCAGTACCGCATACCGGGAATATCAAAACCGTATTGAGCAACAATTTGTAAAAGAACCGAGGTCTTTCTGGGGTTTCATTGGGAGCAAGCGCTCGAAACGTAGCAAAGTGAAGATAGCTAGGAATGGTGAGCCGATGCCAGAGCATGAGTGTGCCCAGGCGTTCGCGGATTACTTCCATTCAGTTTATGGGGTGGTGGCGCCACGGCTGGATGCGGCTGCCGCCGGGCAGGCGGCGCCTGAGCGCGGCGCCCGCGTTCACGTGGGGCAGCTATCTCTCGGCGAGGTAGGTGCCGCGCTCACGCGCCTCAAGCCCAAGCGTTCGGTTGGGCCAGACGGGGTGCCCCCCTTCATTGTTAAAGACTGTAGGAATGTGCTAGCCCGGCCGCTCATGCATCTGTTTAATAGTTTCTTACGGGAATGCTCGTATCCGGACGGCTGGAAGTTAACCAGGGTTACTCCGGTACCGAAAGGTGCCCCAAGCTCAGACGTTAGTGGATATAGACCAGTAGCAGTACTGTCACCATTTGCTAAAGTCTTCGAGACTGCGTTGTGTTCAGCTATCCACTCGCAAGTAGCCTCACAGCTCAGCGATGCGCAGCATGGTTTCCGCGCGGGCCGCAGCACGAATTCGAACTTAATGTGTTTCTTAAACCAGGCAGCCACAGTACTGGACTCTGAAGCAGGTGCACAACTGGACGTCGCTTACTTTGACTTCAGGAAGGCATTCGATAGCGTGGACAATGATATTCTTTTAAGTAAATTTGCGAGGGCTGGTTTTACCCCAGCCCTTTTAAAGTTCTTTGTCAGCTACTTGGGCAACCGCAAGCAAATGGTGGAATACGCAGGCTACAACTCTGAAGCGTATTGCACTCTTACGGGGGTAAGCCAGGGGACGAATTTAGGACCCTTGGAATTCATTATCATGGTCAATGATCTCCCTGAGGTCATAGAAGATGCTGGCTGCCTATTATTCGCTGACGATCTGAAGTTGTTCATGCGGATAACCAACGAGTCGCACTGTGAAAAGCTTCAGCGTGACATCGATCGGGTGGTAGCGTGGAGTGTAAAGAACAAGTTACACTTCAATGTGACGAAGTGTAATGTAATGTCCTTCACGCGGGCCGTGATACCCAGGCGTCACGAATATACCATGGGCGGTCAGGTCATACCGCGGGTGGGGTCGGTGCGAGATCTTGGGGTCATCTTTTCGGAGGATTTATCTTTTCGATCTCATATCGTGCAGGTGTGTAAAAAGGCCTTCCAAAATCTTGGGTTTGTAATGCGAGAAACGCGGGACTTCACTAACATGGCAGCAGTGAAATCACTGTATAACGCATTGGTGCGAAGCAACTTGGAAACTAGTGCCATCATCTGGAATCCTCATGAAACTAAATATTCTCAGATGGTGGAAAAGATGCAGAACAAGTTTGCACGGTACCTATACATGAGACAATTTGGCGTCTACCCGTTTTACCCGCTTATGTACCCAACTCTCTTTGTAATCGGGATGGTTGGGTACTATAAGTTGGAAGTAAGACGCAATCTTGCTCTAGTAAAGTATGTCTTTATGGTGTTTCGCGGGATGCTAAACAACCCGCAAATCTTGGGATCGTTGGGATTACTCGTTCCAAACAGTAGGCTACGGTTGGGGCCGAGGGAGAATCTGTTTAAAACTCCGGTAGCCCGTACAAACCTATTAAAGTTTGCACCCGTGTGTCGGGCTGTTAAGATAATTAATATCATCTCTCAGCGGGTGGACATTTTTTCCTGCTCATTGGCGGAATTCCAGACAGTGACAGTTAGTGTGTTGTCCTCCATGTAACTTGGGCCGGCACTCGGAGCC